>JAIUZE010002012.1:0-57073 GCA_022085475.1 Heliosperma pusillum | reverse complement strand
ATGATATTAGTCATGGTCATTGCATGATTGGACACCGTCAATGTCTTGGTTCGTGAATGGATGATAATATGTTGGATTTACTGTGATTATCGCATGACTTGACTTGGTTTGTCTGTCGAGTCTCAATCTTATCAATCTTATACCGCTAACGGTGAGATGCAAGCCCTTGTGAGCGTATTCGGTTGCCTAAGAGTGTCTTCCCCGAGTCTTTGAATAACATGATGGTTACGGATTTGATTTCCACATTATCTTATCATTATCTATAGAATTGCCTATCTATTCTTCTCGCAATTCACATGTATATATATGTATGTATGCTTTACTTTCGTATTTCCTTATATGTACGTTTGATGTGATATGGCTGGGAGAACCCGGAGTTACTCCCCACTGACTGTGGCATTCATGTTTTTCATGGATGAACAGGTGGCTTGCTATGGATGACTTTTTGGATATGATATTTTGGGGTTCGGGTGTGAGCTAGCGGGCGTTGTCCCTGGAAGTTTCACCTCTAGACGATTTTAGCTAGTTTTGCTAAACACTTGTTCTTTGCTAACATTTTAAGAGACCTCGTCTCTTTGTTGTATTTTGTACTTAGCTTGTAATATTTTGACACACCTCGTGTTATAAAACTTGCATGTATAAAAGTTTTTAAAATACCGTATTTCCGCATAATATTTCACATGCTTGTATGTTTTATATTTCCGCATTCGCGAGGGTTGTCACAGTAAGAATATCACAAATTCTCTTATGCAACGGTTCATGTGTGACCAATAGATTTTTTTTTTTTTTTTGGCAGCAGTGTGACCAATAGATAAATGACCATTTTTTATAAATAGTAACCACTTTTGGTTAAATAGTGACCAATTGTATGGCTAGAAAATGACTACTGTTTTCAAAGTGGTCACTATTTTTATGCAAAAATGGTCATTATTTACCAAAACGTTGTCACATTTTGAAAAAAAAAAATACGGTAAGAGACCGTGACATAAAATAACAAATGAGAATAAATATTTCAAAAGTAGCAATTATAATTCGATGAATAAAATAGAAAGCCAAAACAAAACAATATCAAAATACATAATTTATAATAAGAACCATCAAATAAAATATAAAAAATAAAAACATGCTTGCCATACCACTTACTTCGTATTTGGTAACTCCATTTTGATCACTTTGTAGGTTCTCAAGCCTTACCCTTTATATGAGTAGTAGTTAAGAGTTAAGAGGCTATTTTATTATTACCGTTAATGAGTTTTATCATTTGGTATTCCTATATCGTGCAGAAAATGCACGGGCTGTAATTAATAAAAACCGTTATTATTTGATACATGATTATACTTGATTTTTGTTTATTTTTATCGTGAAACAAACAACAACTTGAATGTATTCAAGTAAAATATAAGTATATCATATATGTATATAAGTAGTATGTTTTTATAAGATAAATTTTAAATTCATGATCAATTAAAAAATCAATAAAAAGTTAATATATTTTGTTAATATAACATGATTTTAATACATTCAAACCAATATAATAATTTAAACCAATAATATGAACAAAGAAATATCTTATATCAACAGGAATGCAAATAACTATATGTTCTCAGAAAACATGTCTTGCCCTTTAATGTTTAGAGCCCAAAATTTTTAAACATAATATGATTTCTTACGGAGTATACACTATATAAATCATATTAGTAATTTGTATGTAATTGTAATATGTAAATTTTGAAGTGTAAATTTTAACGTAATTGCTCATTCATGGACATCTTTTACTCATTCATGGACTCTTTTTCATTATTTTTCCATAACATGCCCCTCACATAAAATCAAGAACTAATGTTCTCTTTCTCCTCTAACCCTACCAAATTGATAAAATCTAACCAAATTTATTAATTAAACACTTAATTTATATATTGAAGTAATAATAATTCTAAATCTATTAACTATGTACTTTAATTTGATCAAAAATTCCATAGATTCAATTTAGTAAGGCGAAGATTTCACAATTAGGGTTACATTGAAGAAAAAGGGGCTGGAGTTGGGGAGGTTGGTCAGCGGAAGGGGAGAGGGCAGGGTTGGAGGCCGCGCAGGGGTGAGGCAGTGGGTGTTGCATGCTGTCGTGGGTAGTGTAGGCGATGGTTGGTGGTCGTGGGTCTGGGTAAGCCACGAGAGGAGGGTGGTGGTTGCAGGTGTGTGGTAGGCGACGAACGTGGTGGACCTTCTTATTGTGTGGCTAATCTGGTGTTAGGGGTGCTCCGTGAGGGGTCGTCCGATGCAGGGGTCCGGCTCAGGTAGTCGGTCAAACAGGGGAGGCGACAGTGGGGTCCGATTCAGGTAGTCGGTTCAATGAGGGGAGGCAGCGGTGGGGGTGCCCGGTGATTTGAAGGTGGTGGTTTGTTATTGAGAGATTAGGAAAAATGGTAGATGAGGATGTAAAAATGAGAAGGATATAATAGTCATTTATGTCCATGATTGAGTAAATCATGTCCATGAATGAGCAAGACCCAATTTTAATTCTAGGGAATGTAATAATTTGTGTTTATAATATCTTTTTACGGATGTGAAAATGGGATTAAATAATGATATCAAACTATGTTATTATTCATTAAATGTTATGTTAATAAAATATAGTGTAAAGAGTATATAATAATGAATGAATGAGAGAGATTAATTAATTCTAAGCATAAACATGGGGGGTCCCACATCACTACAAATTTGATAAATCCTTTTATTTCATCGACCAATAAGAACGCTTTAAAAGTTTCTGCTTTAGTATATAGTAGATGAGTAGTAGTTAAGAGTTAAGAGGCTATTTTATTATTACCGTTAATGAGTTTTATCATTTGGTATTCCTATATGAAGAAACGCTTACGAACAATTCCAATTACTTATGTTATTATATGAATATTTAAGCCTTTTTCATATTTCACTATTTACATAGAGATAAACAATAGTAAATAATACCGAGTAGTAAATAAATAAGGGGTTTGCCAACTGACAAAATAAGAGGGTCCTTGCATGTGCCATGTGTCACTCAATAAAATGCTCAACATACCTTTTTATATTATTGTAAGATTTGGGTCATTCCGAGTTATTCGGACCCAAATAAAGTCAATTTTGGCTAATTCCGCAACCGCGATAGAAAGTCCAAGAAAGCCCAACTTTTCTCTATAAATAGGGGAAAGTTCACACATTTGAAGGAGAGAAGAAATCGAAAAAAGAAGGACGATGAAGAAATTCTCTTAAATTCAAGTGAAATTCATCGTAAGCAGTCAACAAGCACAACAAATTCGTGCCGTCTGCGCAAGAAAACTCAAACATTCAAACCCAAATACTCAAACATTCAAGAAAGACTCAAGTCGTTCGACCCTCTCAAGAATACAAGTCAACGTCGCGCGTAGAATGTATACACCCTCTACACGCGCACCCCATGCATACGCACGCGCACCCTTACGTGGATTTCGTTTGCGTGCCTAGTTTGTTTAGTTAGAATCATAGGATTATTAAAGATTGTTCACGAACTTTTCTGATATTAATAAAAACTTATTTTGTTTTACTGTTTTGTATTTCAGTTATCGCAATACGAAATTCGCCGTTACAGTTATCAAAAGGTTTTTGTATACTGATCCTGATAAGATTTAGTAATAGTAGTTAGCAATAATAATGGAGCCCTAAATCTGGCCAGGCTTCCGTTGTCTCAAATTCAGGTGATAAGATTGAAGGCAGTGAGGACGGCGTCATCCATGACAATGGTGAAACATCAATGAAGGTGTTGTGTGTTGAAGAAGAGTGGAAGCTTTAATGGTGATTAGGTAGGAGGTTAACGCAGAAATAAAAAATAAAAAAGAGGGATTAAAGGAGGATTAGAAATTTATTCGCGTGTTTAGCAGGTAGCCGTTGACATAGTGTAGTGAAACTGTAAAATTGGATGTGGCTAGTTGGTTTTATTGGTAGTTAAAACACACTTTGAAGTATTTTGGATAACACACATAATTCAGGGTATTTGTATTTATTAATCTAATAATATAAGTGTGAGATAGTGAAATGTTGACATGGATAGCGTAAGGTATCATATAATATGAGATAGAAGGAAAGTTGAGCATTTGTTGGTGTAAGTTGGTGAAGAGTAAAAATATACAGTAGGTCTTGCTTGCGACGGATCGAATCTTGCGACAGGTATTTTGTGAGAGGAAATGGGTAGAGGGGAGAAGGTGGGCACCCCCCATGTGCTTCTCCACTCACCCTTAATGGGTATTTTGTGAAAGAATATGATATCCGTCTTAAACTTGCGACGGATAGTGTCCGTTACAAATGAGAATTAATGAAAAATATAAGATAAACACTTTTGATACTCAATGAGGCAGAAAAGTTGAAAAAATCATTATTATTGTGGACGGTCTATAACTTAACTTAAAAAGTCAAATTGTTGAAGAGTACAAGGGAAGCCACGATAACCAAGAAGTGTACAAGTATAAAAATGAAAAATCCCCCAAATCGGGCGCCAAATGAACCCAATTACTAACCGAAAACATTAAAAACCCCCTCAATTGTAAAACCATACCATAACCATAACCAGAAGATGGAAGCAGAAGAAGAATCACAGGAAAACCACTCCAATATCTTCAGTATTCGAATTGTTTCCATTGATTACTACATGTCTCCCCCCATTCCCGATTTCGACATCTCTTACAGCTCTTTCCATGGTCAAACCCTAACTTCTTTTTTCAATTTCATTTTTATTCAATTCTATTTTTTAGGGTTTATCTGTTGTTCATTGCAGGTGGCGCTGTCAAAGAGGTGCCTGTTATCAGGATTTATGGCCCCACTCCTTCTTCTCAGAAAGCTTGTCTTCATCTTCATCGTGTATGTGTTCTTACTTTTCATATCAATCAATCGATTTGATTGACTCCACTGTCATATCCACGTATTACTTGTGTCCAAATTTCTCCAACTTTCTTTGAGATACTGTGATGATGTTGGTGCAGCTCATCTTAATCCTGTAACTAATGTTATAGTCTAATTAGTAATTTATTTTTAACCCGCGATTTTTGTCCATGGTAGCTAGGGGATTAAAGATGACAAGAGTTTGATTTTAATATCAACTTGGTTTTTCTTTCTAATACGGCTGCTTTATTATTTTTGTAGGCCTTACCCTATTTATATATACCGTATTCAGAAATACCACAGCAGTCTAACCAAGGAGGTATTATTATTATTATTTTAGCTCTGTTGATTATATTTGTCAAGAGGCTCTCCTAAAATGTAGCTTACCCACATGCGAGTACCCTTGTCAGTAGTCAGTAACCTTACTTCTCACAAGTTTTTTTGATAATATGACTGATATTACAATGTAATGATTGTAGCTTCTTTGTTCTACTTTTAAGTCAAGCCCTTCAGTAGTAACTAGTAAGGATGCGTGTATGTGACTGACTAACAAAAAGGAGCATCATTTTTGTAATAAATTCAGGTATTGTTTTCGAAAATTCTATATCTCTTGCCTTGGAAAACGCTTTGAAGGTATGCTATCTCGCCTTAGCAGTCTCTGTATATCATTTATTTAATTAATCTTTCTATGGGTGCTGCACACCTTTTTTCCTTGATGACTTCTAATGGATTTTGGAATTTTGGGGATCTATGAAGCTAAAGGGACATGCTGGCTCAAAAAGGCAACATGTGCATGGCTGTACAGTTGTTCGTGCGAGAAAATTTTACGGTTATCATTCAATAGAGGAGCTATTTATTAAAGTATATTTGTATCCTTTTGTGCTTTACTTGTCCCACCATTTTTACCCTGCCTGTTTTTATGTGGGCTATCTTACGAATGGTAAAGACTTGATTAAAGCTATTTATTAAGTATTTTGAATATTTCTTGGAGTTTAAAGTATAGGCACAATATAGTGTTTTCTTATTTTTGATTGTTTTCTCAAGGTCACTTGACACGTAGAGGACTTGGGTCACTGGGATTGTATCTGTGAACTTCTATTTTTGTATTTTTTTTCCAGTTGTCCTTAACAAAGGTTGAAGGTATTATCCACACGATGTCTCTCGTGCTGCCTCTCTCTTGCTGGTATATATCTATTGTATTCATATGTATATCTGTACATCATTAATTCATATTCTGGTCAAAACAAACTCGGGTTGCAGCTCACAGATAATATTCTTGTTGTTATTTATTGCTCGTGTTCGAAAAAGTGCTGGTATAATCGTCATCTGGTTGATCATGCAGCAAATGCGAATGTTCACCCGTGCTACAAAGAAGCATCTCACTGTTTTGATTCTCTTTTGTTGGAAAATTGTGACTTGCGCCAAGTTTTTGTACTAACATCTGCGATGTTAATTTTTTAAATAGACCCATCTGCATCTTTTCTTGTAAAGCCAGACTGCAGACTAGAAAAAGCTTCACACTGCAATTAGGCCTAGGGTTGAATATCAGCTATGATGTGGTATCTTTGTGACTGCATTACAACAGCAGTACATCGATGTCTTAAAGGATTTTGCCTCTAAAGCGGAGATTATTTTTCAGATAACTCATGATGAAAATTTCGTGATTAATAGAGGCACAGATGTTTAATGAGCCATTCTGCTTTATTAAGTTATATATGGGCTTATTGAAATGAAAATTTCTCAATGACTCCACTGCTAGATTCTATTGGGCACAATAAAGTCTTGCCGACCTTTGCCAGAATCATGTTAAACCACCATGGCTGCATTAAGCTACTTCTTCCATTTATTTTGGGCTCCATTTTCATCAAGTTTCAAATCATAGGCCCCTTTCTAAATTTAGTAATTGAACTTCTTGAAATTTGTCACCCCTTGCTGAAAATTAGCTTCCTTTTATTGGTCTTCTTGATCAATTGGTTCAACAGTTCTTATTAAAATTCTAGGAAGGGGTGCTATGATATATATTAGCTAACAGTTTGTTCAAGTTACAAATCCAACAAGTTTTTCTCACCCTCCAATCGACCTTGGTAGTTTTTCTTATCCCCAACCTTGGTCATGGTCCAATACAAATTCAAATTGTTTATATACATCGTTTATAGTGCCTTATATATTGTCTGGTCCATTTTTCCCTTTGTACATATGCTATTGTTGTAGATACATGTATGATTAGTTGAACATTACACTTTGCAGGCTGGTGCTATATTTGAGAGAAGTATACAGCCCTATGAAGCACATATTCCCTTTCTTCTGCAATTTCTGGTAATAGTTAGTGAATCTGTAATTAGATTCTATTTTCTTTCATTATTCATATCTGTACCTCTTAAAACAGTATGTTACAGTGGTATTTGTAAGGATGTTTTGGACTGTGCTGCATGGACTTTTTCTGCTTCCGTTATGTTTTAGCCTATTTTCCCTAAAAGTTTCTGGCCCTCTACTTTTTATTAGGCTGATGCTATATTTAATTAGGTAGAGGTGATTAAAATGGATTATTAATTGTAGATCTTATGTTCTAAATTGGTGTAGACGTTTAGCTGCGCTAAAAAAGATTCTGATGCTTGTACTTTTTTCCGTGATAGTTCCTAACCCAATTTAATTTTAGCAAGGCTGTGTTTTCTTTGTTGTTGTTTACAAGTTCTGTGATGTATCAGGTTGACTATAATTTGTATGGCATGGGCCATATGCATCTTGTGAAGATGAAGTTTCGACATCCAGTGCCAGATGATTCCCTTAGAAGAAACGGAAAATGTTGGTTACAGGTTTTCTGGTTCCTAGTCACATTAATGATGCTGATTATTCTGCATAGATGGTATCTTGCTTTTATCGGTTTCTGAAACAACTAAAATTAGGATGTTTTTGTTAGGCAGATGAAATTGGAGGGTCAGATTCACGCCCGCCAGTTTGGAATTCTTCCACGATTAAAGATGATTGGATGTGGCAATATCCTACTGAGCCATGTACTTCATCATATCACGTTAGCAACATGGTGAAGCGTCAAAGCATTTGTGAACTTGAGGGGGATGCCTGTATCGAAGGTAACTGATTTTAGATTTTATCCCTCAGTATTGCGCCATCTAGTTCGGTCCTTTTTTTGCTTGATTTCTTTATATGATTTCACAGATGTTTTAAACCAGCAGTTGAAATTGTATACATCTCTGTCGCAAACATATTCCGATGTGAGAATGGTTCAGTCACTCATACCTATTTGGGAGGTCTGCTTTCCTTCCAACAATTTGTTGCTCTGGAGATGCATGTAGAATTCTTGTTCACTGCTTCTCTATTTAATGTATGTAACAGGAAGAGTTTGAAAGGAGTGGTGTTCATCATGCCGATATATTGGCTGATCCTGGGAAGCCACCCCCTCAAGATGTTTTAAGAACCTTATCCAACGGTTTTGAATACCAGGACAAACTCAGGGAGCTTTTTGACAAAGCCGGAAGCGCTTTATTGACTATGCATGACAATGTAAAACCTATGATATCCGCACATTCTTTATTAGAAGAGAGGATCCCAGGGAGAATAGGTTCCCAAGAATCACATGAGCTAGGAATTAAACCGTCTGATGAAACTAATATATTGCAGTCAGTGAAATCACCTCATTCAGCATCTTCTGGTGATAAAGAGGTGGATGAAAATTATTTTCGTTCAGGGACCAATGGGAGGGATTCTAAGGTACTATAGTTGAATGTTTTTTTTCTCTCTTAGATACTGTATTTTGTGTAGTTATATCTTTTAGTATTGGTGACAGCTGTCAAATCAAAATTTTGTGGAGAAGATACAGCTTTTTATCTTTATTTTTTAACTATTGTTTTATGGTTTAGAAAATGGTAGCTCATTAAATGTCAAATTCTTTTTTTATATTACTTTCCTTTCGCTTCCCTTCAGTAACAATCTTTTCAAAATCATCAGAACTGTATTCTAAATGTTTGCCTTCACCTTTCATTTCACTGCTTTATATTACAGCTCCTAAATGTTTTTGTTTATGTTTAGTGTGCAGAGCCAGAAGATATTGCACTTTTAAAGTGGCTTGCGTCTTCTCAAGCGGCAGAAGATATAAACTCGGAAGATGAACTTCAACAGGTCACGATTCTAAATCCTGTGGTGCCTGTGGCGACAATTGATAAAGTGCTGGAGAAAGCAAACACAGATTATGAAAGTGAATCTCAGCAAGAATGTCAGGATATACTTGATTCAGTCCTAGATGTGTTGCATTGCGATGAAGGTACACGGAATTCCACTTCCGGTATTCAAGATGTAGCACCTCAAGCCTTATTAAAATCAAGAATCCCCCAGTTGGATGGTTCTGGAGATGATCAGATGCCAACTCCCACAGCCAATTCATCTGAAAAAGGCATGGAATGGGAGACATCCAAGTGTCATAGTGTGTCGGGAAGCTCAACTTTTGCAACCAAGCGAAGAAGGAATAAAATGGAGTGGGGAGCCTTGCCCTTTTCTGAAGCCCGACCATTAAGCATTGATATTCACTCAGGCAGTGGCATGGATGACTCTGGCAAATATACTATTCTAACTGAACGTGACGCAGGGGTCTCTCTTTCATTAAGAAGCACTTCACATGGTGCTCCTGACCTTTCAGGAAAGTATGAAGATTATAGTGGCTGCAATGTGGTGGACTCAAAGAAACTGCATAGGTGCTCCATGCGAGATCTGATGAGGAAAAAGCGATGCTTCATGGCAAAATCATCTGAATGTGAGAAAAGAGATGTGGGAGGAGTTTCTAACAAAGACAAGAATGTCATTCTTCCAAGAAAGTTGGACTTCCACTTGGAACAATCAGACGATCTAACCATGCAGATTAATGAGAGTTTTATATCTGACCGTGAACAAATCACCAAACAAAAAGATTTTTGTGAAAATCAGGGTTCTTCCGCTTGTTGTCAAGCAGAAAAGAAAGGTTCTTCTGGTTCTCTTAAAACTGGGAAAGAGAATGTGTCTGAATTTGTTACGCCCCAGTCCAAAAGCTCATCATTTTGTTTAATGGCATCTGATTTGGCAGCTCATAACACAGGCCTTAAATTGAGCGATGATAGAAATGTCATTGCTGATGGAACACCAAAGCACACAGCTGCTTCTTGTTCAAGCTGTTTATCTAGTTTTCAAGGAAAAGGGGAAATGCTCCATGAAGGTGAATATGCTGGTAAATGTGCAGATGGCCATGAAATGTGTGCACTATCATGTAATCAAATGAATTTTCAAAACCCTCAGAGCATGTCATGTACTACTAGGCAGCAATTTGTTAAAGATGGTTCTGCAGAACAACATCCATCTAGATCTCATGATTTAGAGTCTAATTATGTCCACTTGCGAAATGAAGGGCGATCAGGATACACTTGTATGGCCTTTCATAGGAAACCTCCTGTAGCTAATTGGAAGTATGGTGCTTCCGAAGATTTAACGATGATACCTACTCAATCACAGGGATCTCTTGTTGAGGATGACGATGACAATGAAGAAACACAAGGTTTGATTGTAGTTGACGTCATTACTCTACTTTATACATATTGAGCCAAGCAAGTGCACAGTTATCTTTAGCAACCTCATAGTTTCTCTCACGTACAAATTTAGTTACTTCCTGGACATTTTAGTTGAAATATGATTTGCATATCTGATTAGTTGATGATGTCTGTTTTGACATATGCATTAGTTCTTACTTACAAATCTAGGCTGGTCAAATAGGGCTGCAACGTATACATTGTCCAACCCGGCCTATACATATACATTTGGGCTACCTTTTCAGGCTTAGTAACTTACATCATATATTTCTTGTTGATTTCTGTGCCAGTTCTTTTCCTCTGTCCCCTTCCGGCTCTTAATTTTATTTCTTTCTTGTAGTTTTTTCTTCATTGGGATTTGTTGTGGCACAGGGTTTCTTTCTCTGCCAGTGTTTTTCTTTCTGGTTTGGTTGCTACTGCCTTCTGCTCCTATTTTATTTGTCAACATATTTCTTTTGCAGTCCATGGTAAAAGTTCAGAGCATGTTGTTCCATTCTTTGCGGACTCTAGGGAAGATCTTTCTGAGAAAATGCATGACTCTGCTGATTTTCTTCAGAATACCACTTTGGGCATCCCAACTCAGAATCGAAATGATGGCTCTTTTGCTTATTCGCTTACACCAGCAATTTCGCCCCCATCTGTTTGTTCCGTTATTAACTGGCTAACACTTAAAGACAAAGGTAGAAATGAGAAATCGCTCACTTGAATGTATTGGGTGTTCAATATTCCTCCCTAGTCTCCTTGCTTCTCAGAGTTGACATCCTGTGTTTCAATCTTTGTCAGGAAAGGAATTATCTGACAGATTAGGATCTTCTCATCAATCTCCTCTGAAGCCAATCAGTAGTCAAATAGATAAAGGGAAAGAGAGAAATTTGAACATTAGAGGAGATCCTATCTGTGATTTGCTGTCAAACTGTAAGGACAGAAGAAGTCCCCTGAAATTAAAAGAAGCTGCAGTGGTCTCGCAAGACATTTCTCAGATTTCAGGGCCCAGTGGGCAATCAAAGCCTACTCCTCTCAGTCAAATTGGATTCAAAGACCCTGCCAGTTTTGGTGCTGGTCAACAGCTGACACTATTGAGTATAGAGGTAATATCCACTATATTATAATCTCCCTTTCCTGAGTCATTAGCATGTGATTATTCATCGCATTTTGTTAATGGGTCCTCTCTGCAATATTGGTGATTGCTATTCAGTTATAGTATATCTAGTAGACCAGATGAAGGTGCAAAAATGGAGTATTGGTAGTTTTCAGTGACCTGTGCAATACAATATCACGAGGTCTGTGGTTTCAACAGTGAAACAACTAGTCCTTAGTGTCTTCAACAGTCTCTAGGGTTTTTACGGTTTCATTTGTGGTTTAGTACTTTAGTATACTACATTCGTACTATGAGAAAGCGTGCTTGTAGAAGTATAAGCTGACTGCTTATTGTAGTCTTGTAGATGCAACCGCTTTTTTCTATGATTATCAATTATGGCCAGATAAGAAAGTATCCTTCTAGGAACTTTTGATTAGAATGAAAATAGAAGTGGCATCTATAACTAAGTATTGATACTCCGGTTTCTTAGGTGATTTGGCCATGCAACTTCATTCATACAAGTTATATTTCCTTAAAAGTCTCAAAAGGATTGTCTGGGTGGATACTGATCTGAAAGCTCGTCAAGTTATTCACTGGTTATCAATAGGACAAAAACCATGTACATTTTATTAACCCACACTGGCAAGCCATCTTATCATATTCAGTATGTATAAAATTGATGGTTGCTTATTGAATATTTCGTTTCTCTAAATTGGGATAACTCAGTTACTTAATAGACATGTTGCAGAGATGACTTATAATGGTTGCTGATATTATGTTTCTTAAGTCATAGTTCAAACTTCAAACTGCATTCCTCTGATGTTATGTTTCAATGATAAATAGTGATTAGAGAAGGTGTGTTGTTTCTTGATTCTCAGAATTCGAAAAAAGGAGTTTATTATTGTCTTCCAGTGTAGCCTCTATGCTTTCTTATAATGGTTGCTGATATTGGCTTGTACATACAGCCAGCGTCGTTACATATTATTAGTGATATACAAGTAATGACGTCTCAAGGCCTCTCTTTGCTCAAGTTATGTTTGGAATCGGGCTTTTTTTAAGTCTTGTTTTCAAGGGGAGACAGGCCTATATGTTTCTTATGTTCCTGGCTTTGGTAATTGTGGTTATGGGTTACAGGTTCAAGCAGATTCTAAAGGGGACTTACGACCTGATCCTCAGCATGATGCCATAAATGTCATTGTCTTAGCCATACAGAATGATGATAGTTCCTCTGTTGACATCCATGTTCTCCTTCGTGGTGAACCCAAGTCTTGTGGGAGGTATCATTACTGTTGTTTTGAACCGGCTGGTGTCTTCCTGATTGAGCTTTTATCTATTCTGAATGCAACATTAACATCTCCATCTGGTGTGTGGATTTGTATTTTGAAATTAAATGCAGAGACATAGGAACTATTGTCCATGTTCATATTCTTCTAAGAGGTCTTTTTTGTTTCCAATTGATTTTTCATGGCCTTCACCCTAGAGTTTGCTTTTTCTTTCAACAAAAAGGAGTTTGGTTTTGAAATGCTGCAAGAATTCGGTATTTGGAATTCATAGCACTCATATTGAAGCACAGGTAAAGTCGATGAAAACTCTTGTATGGGACCACATATTAAGTTCCGTGGTTTTGGTCTATATTTGCCGTCATCCATCACATTTGTATTGTAAATATTCTGCACATTGGCCTTGTTTAAGAGTGAGCTCTGTGGAAAGCCTAATAATGGGGATCGTCCCAACTCAATATCTTGGTTCAGGATTGAGTTCCCGTTCAGTCAGATTCCTCTTCGAAACTATGCGCATAAGACAAATTATAGTGTCGTTCAGAGCAATTTCCTGCCTGCTGTGATAATCTGTTTGGCATTAGTACAAGTTAATTGATTTTCCAACTTGCTCAAAATGGCCATGCATCTTTCAGTAGTTGATACCCATTGCTATTGTATCTTCGGAACCTTAAGTTACTATTTGATGTTTATTGTAATGAGAACCTTTGGAGGTGTTCTAATTCTTAATCTCTTGATATATTTTAATATGATCTGTAGATATGTTGATGGGTGCTGCAAGTTGTTTGTTCACACGGATGAGATTGAATTGCTTGACCAATTTATAAAGCTAGTCCGCTCAATTGACCCAGATATTTTAATGGGTTGGGATGTTCAAGGCGGTTCTTTAGGATTTTTAGCTGAAAGGGCTACTTGTATAGGTGTTAGCCTAATTAGTAGGATTTCTCGAACACCATTAGAAACAAAGGCAGTGAAGCGAGATCAAGATTCTTGTAACAAGGGAAACACTGAAGGCATTTCTTCTGATCATCTGATCTCTGATACAAGTCTTCATGACAGCACAATAATTGAGGATGAATGGGGACGGACCCATGCAAGTGGTGTTCATGTCAATGGAAGAATTGTCCTTAATGTTTGGAGACTTGTGCGTGGTGAAGTGAAATTAAATCTGTATACCCTAGAGGCTGTGGTCGAAGCTGTTTTGAGGCGAAAAGTTCCATCTATTCATTGGAAAATCTTAAATAAATGGTTTTCAAGTGGCTCAGGCCAAGCAAGATTCCGATGCGTTGACTATGTGGTGGAGAGAGCAAAGTTGAACCATGAGATTGTAAATCAGCTTGATTTGGTAAGTTCTTTTTGAAACAGACTTCTTTGCTGACTAATTTTCCTATTGCTCTCTGAAAATTGTGGTCATGGTACACGAATGCTTGAGGTATAGCTTTACTTGTTACCCTTTATCTGAAGAAGATTATTCTTGTTCCTGTAGATAAATCGAACGTCAGAGCTTGCACGTGTTTTTGGAATAGACTTTTTCTCTGTTCTATCTCGTGGCTCTCAGTATCGTGTTGAATCTATGCTTATAAGACTGGCACATACACAGAACTATGTTCTTATCTCTCCCGGTATCCAGCAGGTTTATTTTTTTTACTTTTTATTTTCTGAGGTTGGGAACCTAAAGATGTCTCATTGTTTCTGCATCTTGTGAACTTTTGTGCGTTATACACCATGAATTTTCGAAACTGTTCATTCTTTAGTGCACACTTTTATATGCCTTATTTTGTCATATCATCAAGATGAACTGAGGCTCTGTTTGGCAATGCATTTCATGTAGCTTATTTGGTCAAAGTAGCTTATTTGACCAAAGTTTCATGTACCTTGTGTGTTTGCAAGTGTTTGGCAAATGACTTTTCTAACCAAATAAGCTACCTGAAATGAAATGCTACCTACTACCTAGAGTAGCATTTGTTAAACAAGGTACATGATTTGATTTAATCTTCCTTTTTTACCCCTATAATCTATAATGCTAAGTAATTATCATATTCTTCTATTTCATTTCACCAAAATCAGTTACGTTTTCAGTTAGCTTGCCAAACATTTTTTTATATAATCAGTTTACCTTATAAGCTCCCAATTTTGAGCTACCTTATGAGTTACCTTTTTCATGTTTCAGTTTTCAGCTACCTTTTCGGCTAGTTTTACCAAACAGGACGTGAGTGTAGTAGGCTAGTAGGCGTAGCCGCGTTAATTTAATTGTTATAAATACGCGTAACTGGGTGACCTTAAATCATCAATTTTCTACATCTTATCCTTCTTTTCCTTGTTTTGTTTAAATTTAGTTTGATTTAATATTTTATCTTTTCTAACCTGGAACATAGTGCACATAACTGGTTTGGGTAACATTAAAGATTGTCTTCTTAGGTTGCCTCCCAACCTGCAATGGAGTGCATACCTCTTGTTATGGAGCCAGAGTCGGGTTTCTATTCAGATCCTGTCATTGTCTTGGATTTTCAATCACTTTATCCATCCATGATAATAGCTTACAACCTTTGCTATTCTACCTGCCTTGGCAATGTTGCTCCTTCAAAAGCAGATATGCTCGGAGTCAGCTCTTACTCACAAGATCTGCGCGTTCTGAAGGATCTGAAGCTTCAGACCTTGGTTACTCCCAATGGTGTAATGTATGTGCCTTCAGAGGTAATATCTTCCAGAATATTCACCAGGATATGATTGTCAAATGCGCATTTTAAACCATGTGCATGTTGCAGTTCTCTAGTCATGTTTCTGTACACTTGGAGAAAGGTTCCGGACACTACTTTGCTGGTTCTTGTTTAGATAACCAATTTTTCGTAGTACTTAATGGTCTTGCACTCTTGCGTAATTCTTTGGTAATCTTTCTATGTTGATATCTTTTAATGTGAAAGTTTTTATTAACGTTGAATTTGTCCTTACAACAACATTACCCCAGTGCCTCAATGTCTCCCGCAAATTGCGAGGTCAACTTGTGTTAGCAACAAAAAGAGGCTGTTTTCAAATGACCCAAGATGAAAATTTGTCTTTACATGTTTTTTTTCTTCAGATCTCTGTCAGCATAAAATATTTTCCCATACCTATTTCTTCTACCAAAATACAAAATCTGTATTCTGTAATCGTTTTTTGAGAATTTCTGTATTTAGCTTTCTGTGGATAGCTTGTAAAACGTTGGTGACTACGGAATAGCTCGCAAGTGAGTAAAGGTGAATCAGCGATGGATTTCCAAGCTTAATATAGTTGAGATCATAATGGCTGAATGGTGGTGAATTTGGATGTTTCGAGGATGAATTACACTTTCAATTACTCCGTATCTTTCTTGATTCTTATGAACTTAATCAAGTCCTGGAACACTATAAATTCAGTTGAATTGAAATAAATGTAGTTACATCCTTCTTCCTAGTTCCTATGATGTCTACTTGTTTAATCTTACTGCTGCAACTTGTTATACACATCTCCATCATATGACTCCAGCCTCTTATATAGGTACGTAAAGGTGTTCTACCGCGGTTACTGGATGAAATATTGTCAACAAGGATCATGGTGAAACAAGCAATAAAGAAGTTGTCTGCTTCCCATAAAATCCTTAACAGGGTATGTATTCTCTCTTCAACTATATCTAATGCATTTTCTAATTCCTTGCATGTATGAAAGTTTATTACTGAGGAGAGAGCAAGTAATCCAACTTTTGTGCGGCGATATATGACTGAAAAAACTGTAATCCAACTGACCTACTATCCATAAATGAGTATTTTTTTTTCCTTTTTATCGAAATTTAGATACTAAAGGAAAATGAATATCAATAATCTAAAAAACTTAGATAAAAAACTAATTATAAGAGTAAAAATAAGTGAAAATGCGTGTAAAGAAAGTTAAATAAGCTCAAAAAAGAAGTCATTCCCAATAAAGATGATAAATATAAGCAGATTTATGTAAAAAGGTGTGAGAAGTCTTAACCAAATAATATTTAAAAATAAATAATTAAATGAATTATTACATTTGAAACCCAGTATACTTATAGAAATGAGTAAGAATTAAACTTGAAATGATAATGACTCGATTAGACCCGCACTTTGGACCTGCAATGACCCGATCAGAAACAACCAGACTTGATAATGACCTGATTAGAAATAATAACTTGAATGGATCCAAAATGACCTAAACTAATAAATTTGAAATCACACTTAGGCCCTGTTCTTTTAGACTGAATTTTGCTGAACTTTTCTGAACTGAACTTATAGGTGCTTAACTTTTCTGAACTTATAGGAGCTGAACTTATAAGAGCTGCACTTTTATGAACTGAACTTATAGAAGCTGAACTTTTTTTTAACTTAACTTATAGGATAGGAAGTTAACTTAAATTAATTTAACTTAACTTTATTAATATTATTTTTACACTTTTTAAAGATATTATTGACAAAAAAATATATTTGGTGTAAAATACAAAATAAGATAATAAAATTTTCTCTTTATATATATTATGTTACACTTATTACAATCTTTTTTTGTATTTGATTATCTATTTTTATTTAATTCTTTTCCTCTTCTCATTCTTTTTCATCTCCATCTTTCTTGTCAAATATTTGTCCTAATAAATATAGTTGTACATCTAACCCAAAGATTAGTGTTATTTAAAAAATTCTAGGATGTTAACTATGAAATGACCATCAATTTAACTTGAAGACATGAGTTTATTTTCGCAGTACGATTTTTACTCATTATAGTACTTTTTACGCAAAACTTTCCATTAGTGTACCCTCCATTAAAAAACATCAAACTTGATTATGTCTATCTTCTCTCTATTTTGAAACTTTAACCTTCTTGAACCTCCTTAAAATTCATCAATTATGAATGATTATTCGAGTGAAGAGTGGGTATTAAATACGTTAATCCTACATTAATAATTAAATTGATTATTTTTATCATTTTGTTCCTTCTTTAATTAGGGTTTATGCCTAAATTAATTAAGGACTAACTAGTGTGGTTGGTGGGGTTTATTGATGGTGGACTGGTGGTTCATGGCCAGGCGTCATTGTAAACCACCGTAACCGACGTTGTGCATCTTTTCAAAACTTCATTATCTGCCCATCGATATTTTTGGATTTCCTTTATTATTATTATTAATTAACTACACTAGGAATAACTGATGGAAACCATAATGATTTGATAACTATGCAAAATTGCCTAATATTGAAAATTACGTTGTGTACTACACAAAGCCGAGGCACAACGAACTGAATGAACTTCAAGTCTTCAACCCCACGCACAACCCCGACCCATCACCTTGACGTACCTCTGCAAATCCACCGCCGGCGGCCTGGTCGGACGGTATAACCCCTCTCTGCCGGCGACCAATGTAAGACATGGCTACCACCCTACACCGTCGGCAAATCCCCTCCTCAACAACAACAATCGTAGCAAGAAATACGGTGATATGAAGAGAATGAGTATGTAAAGTTGGAAAGAATACATTAGAGAGAAGTTAGAAAGGGAGAATGAAATGAGAAATGTGAGGGGTATAATTGTCGACTGTGTACTAAGATGAGTAAAATGTGTACTGCGAAAATCAGCACCCATAAATAAATAGTACATAACTTGTTAATTTTACAATAAATAACGTGAAACGGTCTCATAATGTGAGACAATCCTAATATATGAAAAGACAACTCATATATTAGCATTAAATAAATAACTTATTTCACATATAAAAGTGGATCGTCTTACGGGATTGCCTTATTTTATAAATCATGTTAATTTTGATTAATAAGTTGATAACAAGTCTAATATAAATAACTTTATATAAGTTAAGTTAAAGTTGTTGAACTTTTCTTAGCTGAACTTATAGGAGCTGAATTGAAATTATAATTTTGCTGAACTTATAAGAGCTGAATTGAAGTTATAGAAGCTGAACTTATAGGAGCTGAACTGAACTGAACTTAATTTAGCTGAACTTTTGTAAACTGAACTTGTAGGAGCTGAATTGAACTTAAAGGGGGTGACTTTAAGTCCAAAAGAACATGGCCTTAGTATTATCTACATTTAAATAGAGAATCAATTACCAAACCCAATTTATAAATAGGCAATTCTCTTAAAACGCTGTTTTTTTTGTCAAATTTACCTAATCCAAAAATATCCTGTGCTGATCGACCCGAAAGAACATACCCGAAACATACGTGAAACCGAAATGACCTGGTCATACCTGATGTATGACAACCAAACCGCACCGACCCAAATTGACCCAACGCGACCTTATTGACCTGTTTGTGTTTGTCATACTGTCCATAGTGTTCTCTCGATCGTCGCACATTTTTCTAACAACTAGGAATCTTTGTCATTCTCAGTCACCTTACAAGTTTTCTTAGGTCTTACTCTCCCCTTGCAATATTTTCCGTTACCCAATTTTTGAGCCTCCTAAGTTGTGGCGATAATTGGTCTCTGTCTTGCATGACCAGTCATCTTAACAGATTTTTCATCATCATATCCTCTATTGGCGCAACTCTCACCTTCTCTCTAACCACCTCATTTTTTAGTAGATCTTCCTTGACACATCCACTGTAACATACCCATTTATGACACATTCATCTTTTGAACCACCATCCAACGCTGGGAGCCGTATAACAGTGTAGGTCTAATTCTAATCGAAACATTACTCTCCTCCCAATGTTAGTTCGTGCACATGTATCAGCTCTCTCGTACTTATCCTGTATGAGGTCAAATATATTTTCGTGAGACACCATTATATTCCAAATCCCACCAAAGCACTTCTCTCGGTAGTCTATCATTAATGCAAAAGTGTCTGAAAAATTGCACGAAGAAGAATGAAGCTTAGAGTGAACCTTATTTTATGGATGTCTAAAGGAAAATGTGCACTTGAATCTAAGACTGCTACAGTGGTAGTGTTTAATTAGGATGTTTGTGGTTTTTCAAATTGTTAATATAACTTTATTATTTTGAGGAATAGCATACATGTGAAAAGGCCCTTTGCTGATTGCCTTAACCTTACTTTTCAGATATTCAACGCAAGGCAACTTGCTTTAAAACTCATTGCAAATGTGACATATGGCTATACAGCTGCTGGGTTTAGTGGTCGTATGCCTTGTGCAGAGCTAGCAGACAGCATAGTACAGTGTGGCCGTAGAACCCTTGAGCATGCTATATCTGTTGTCAACACTCATGATAAATGGGATGCCAGAGTTATCTATGGTGATACTGATAGGTAGGTCTTTATAAACGCAGATATTTACAGGGTTGAGAGTCCAATTATACCATGCTATTTGATTTCAGTATAATTGATTTATCCAATTATCTTCCGTCCTTGATTTGTCATAAACAATATTGATTGGTTTGGTGTTCAGTTTGGTTGAGGGAGTAGTTTTAACCCCAATGAAATCCAGTAGTTCATGAATGAATCCGGGTTGGCTTATTCTAGTACTGCCTTTGGTTTGAGGAGGGGCCGACCTAACAATGAAAAATGCAGCCGTGGGCATAACTTCCATGTCGAACCTAATTTCAGACTCTAGATTATTATTTAAGTGACTGCTACTCCATCTAAACACACTTCTCAGTTAGCACAATTCTTGCATTTCCCCTAATGCTTTGTGGCTCTTCATTTCTGCATATGAGTGGAGTATAAAACTGGTTGCATATCATGCTACACTTCCTTCACTTTTTCTTTGCAGCTTGTTTGTGCTTCTTAAAGGGCGGTCTCGAAAAGAGGCTTTCCAGATTGGAAATGAGATAGCATCCACAATCACAGCAATTAACCCCAATCCAGTCACGCTGAAGATGGAGAAAGTTTACCAATCATGCTTTCTTCTTACTAAAAAGCGATATGTGGGATACAGTTATGAAAGCCTCGACCAACCCAAACCCATATTTGATGCCAAGGGCATCGAAACAGTTCGCAGAGACACTTGTGCTGCTGTAGCAAAGACCATGGAAAAGTCATTGAGAATGTTTTTCCAACATCAGGACATTTCACTGGTAAAATTACTGATCAGTTATTATTTGCGGTGCATGTAGTATCTTAATCATTTAAAAAGGGTCTAACTCTTGTAAACAGTAAATTGTGAGAAAATAGTGGTCAAAGTGGATAATGTTTGTCTGTGGAAGTGAAATGGGAAAAAAAAAAATTAGGATGGAAGGAGTATTGTATTGCAAGTGGGAAAAACTTTAGTTGACAATATGTATTTACAGGAAGTTTGGAGTCCGTGCAGCCATAAATTGCTCTAATTGATAGAATAGCTTGCCATATTTCTCATCTTTGTGGCAATGACACATGGAAGTGCTGCCCTGGAAATCGGAAACATATTTGTGAATAGCTCTCTTCTGAGTTCCAAGTATAATTCATATGTTCTGAACAATTTAGCTGGATCATTAGTTGGTATAGAGAAGGGAAGATATTCCACCCAGTCGTCCTAGTGATTTCAGGTTTAACTTTGACCTCATTTTGTACAGGTTAGAGGTTTTCTACAGCGCCAGTGGTCTAGAATCCTCACAGGAAGGGTTTCTGTTCAGGATTTTGTCTTTGCTAAAGAAGTTCGATTAGGCACCTACAGTTCAAGGTCTTCATCATGTCTGCCTCCAGCTGCAATCGTGGCCGCAAAAGCAATGAAGGTTGATCCAAGGGCAGAACCACGCTATGCAGAGCGTGTCCCGTATGTTGTTGTCCATGGTGAACCTGGGGCCCGTTTGGTTGACCTGGTTGTGGATCCACAGGAACTTTTAGCCATCAACTCTCCGTACAGATTGAATGATATATATTATATAACGAAACAGATCATACCCGCTTTGCAGCGGGTATTTGGGGTTCTTGGTGGTGACTTATATCAGTGGTTCCAGGAGATGCCTCGTTCAGTTAGGGATGCTCCTACAAAACACTACTTCAACGCTGCAAATTCTCTTCGAGCAAGAATCGATTATTATTATTCCTCAAGGCACTGTGTCTTGTGTGGAGAACTTGCTCATGCGTCTAGCCGTCTTTGTGAGAACTGTCTGAAGAACAGGTCCTTCACTGCTGCAGCAATGACAGGAAGAACAGCAAAACTGGAGAGAGATATCCAGCATCTTGTCGCTGTAAGTATTTAATCTTTCCCCTTATGCAGTTTGATCAGTCAAATGGGTCCATCAGCTCAGGTCTAGTGCAATGTGTTCAAGTGGGTCATGGACTCATGGCCAATTTTTAGGTGTATTTGAGTGGATCCTTCGTGTTCTGGTTACTGAACTCATGTTAATAACCTAGCTTTCCATGTTAATGGGGACCGGATTACCGTATGGTCCAAATCTAACAAGTCTAACGGGACTCCGCCTCAGGTCCAGCTTTCTGGATCCTGTTCTCCCTATAATGTGGGCTAGCACCTTTATCTATCAACCTAAGCAAAAAGGTTTCGAGATTCATGTAAGGCTTCAATGTCATACAATCCAATGGGACTGCTGGAGATGCTAGTGTTTTCCGATCTTTAACACCATAAACAACACTTGTCATTTTCCTGAAATATTGACTTGGTCTTGGAGATAACAGCAGCTAGATGGTGGAGGGGTGGTAATGCTTGCGACATAAATCTGAGACCTGTCCTGCATATGGATTTAAACTGTTTTTTTGTTGTCTCTCCTTGTACCCATGATCTTTTTTCTTGCAGATATGTCGGCATTGTGGAGGTGGAGATTGGGTGGTAGAAAGTGGCATAAAGTGTACATCACTAGCATGTGCGGTCTATTATGAAAGAGTAAAAGTTCAAAAAGAACTGCGTGCCTTTTCCACCATTGCCACAGAAGCGGGTTTCTACCCGAAGTGTATGGTTGAGTGGTTCTGAATAGGATTTTCTTTCGGTGGTTCCAACAATTATTATCTGCCAGTAGCTTATTATCTCCCTTGAAAATCATGTTTATATGAAAACGAGTGTAAGTTTAATGTGTTGTTGTATATGCCCCGCTGGCCGCTGCTGATTGTCTATTGTATAAATATAGTCGCTGGTCCTCATGTGTGCCATGTATAGATAGATAGGCACTATACTGAAGGATGAAGATATCCATATAGAGAAAGCAGAAGACGCTACTTGTAACTCGGTCTATGGTTAAGCTAAGCTTAGGGTTGATGAAAGGCCTCAAAGGAACCATAAATTCTATTGTTATGTAAAATTGGAGGAGTAAATCATGTAAACAGATTTAGCTTATGTTTCATTTATTGTAAGCAAAGTCTACTAATATTGCTTGTGGCTTGTAATTTATAAACATTGTGGTTAATTTTATTAGTAAGTGCCTGTGTTTGTTTCTTTGTTCACGACATTTGTGTACATCTCATTTCTTGGCCGCCGCGGCAGCCTGTAACTAGGGTATATACAATTCCCACGAGTAGTATGGTTGTTTGTTTAACCGGAAGCGATATTCATTTGTCATGGTATTCAGCCAACTCATATTCATGAAAGCTGAAACTAGTTATTGGATTTATCCTGGCTTTTAAATTTGAATTTGGTTCTCAAGTGAGTTAGACATGGCTAACAGGTCAATCGGTCTGACTCTGGGTCAGGCTAGTTTAGGTGCGTCAAATTTTCGTGTTCATTCGGGGCTTGATCGGTTCATTTTGGGTTTCGGAACAGATCTGATTTGTTGATCGGGTCAAGCCGGTCGAATTATTTCGGGTTAATGATTAAGAGAAAAAAGTGTTTAATATTGTTACCTATTTTTAGTTTAGCAAAGTTAGTCATTGTGGGTTCATTTTCGGGTTGAGTGGTTTCGAGTTGGGTTAGTTCCAGGTCGACAAAGATTGGGTCACATTCGAGGGTTGTCAATTTGTCATCCGAGTATGTTTCGGGTCTCGGGTCAGATTAGTTTTGTCAGGTCTACAAACATAGCACTCTCTAGTGAAGGGGATCGTTTTTAGGTTTCGACCTTGTAATACCTATGAGCCATTTCAAGATCTTTAAAAATATCACCATTACCACAACACATAATAAATTGGAATTTTGTTCTTTCTCTAATATGGCTTCTAACAACTGGTGGAACAATTTCTACCTTAGCTTTCGGCGCTCAAATCGTACTTGACACGTTATTGTGCTTAGTTCATTACAGTTTTGAAACTATTTATTATTAAGTGTTGCTATTTACTTCAACACAAATTCTAATACGATCACAAGCGAAACTTACTATTACCGGAAATGGCAGTTAATCCCATGACCTGTTCTATGATTTAGTGCAGACAATTTCACTTGAATCTTTAAAAGATTGTTTACCTATTAGATACCCATTATTTGTCACTCGGATGGACATTTGCTTGAAATAGGATTAATGAAGTGACTTGTCTTGTTTCCTTATGCCCAAAAAGTTATTTGGCCCATTTATACCTGTCTTTAACGGAACCGGTGGTTTTAACCCGGGGCCTCGTCAAACATTCTAGCCAACATGTTTTAACGGGACTAAAGAGAAGAATTTCTAGTGCCCCCAAAATCGCACTTTCTTTATTAAAGCAACACCCTTATTTGTGAAGATGAAGAGAAATGATAATTATCAACATAGCTATAGCATTAGACATTCGCTTTAGCAATTTGTGTCGAGTAGGGATTCAAAAACGAAGAAGAAAAGATCTTCCACCTGGTAGGGGTTATCTGTCACTCAGCCAACACACAGCCAATTGGCCGGTTATCAAAGGGATGAAAAAAAGTTGCTATTCAATTTACAAAATCATTGTTTCTCTTTTCTTCATCTGTATCATGAAAAAATAACGGGGCTTGAGACACAAAGCCCACTCACGGATCAATCAAAGAACTACCGAAACTAATGAAGCCATTGAATAGAAGAGAAACAAGGGTTTGTGTGTACATTGCGGGTGAATTACTCCATAGTTGCCATGTGAAGACCCACCGAACCAAACAACTAGCCAAGCAAGAATCTGAATACATCACTCAATGTAATAATTCCCTCGACACGCTTGCTCCCAGCTTCGACTATCACAAGTCTTCTAATGGCTGAATAGAAATAGCAAAAGAAAGGCATTATGAAAATGAAAGGGTAAATATGGTAACCGAGCCTACACAAGATACAAGGCGTACGATAGTTGAGATGGGTCATGAAGCAATGGCTGGTCTATTTGAGATGGGTCAAGGTGTCACCACGGGTGCGATAAGAGACCAAGTCCAAAATGAAGGAAGCATACCTGGATTTGATAGCCTCTCCATGATCTTGTGTAATGGATCTGAGGACAAGCACATCTGACATCTTTGGCCACTGAGAACTCCACAAGGAGAATTAGCATCCTGTCCTAGTTGAAGCGCCTGTAATATGATGACAAATGAATTAAGGGGAGCCGAGTTACGGCTACTTCAAACTCAAAGTTCATCCATCTGAGTTTTTGTCTGGATTTACAAAATATATGTTCCCTCCTTCTGGGGGTGGGGTGGCGGATCATTTTCCTTCCAAATCTTCCCTAGGTTGAAATTATTTTCATATATAGCTAGTAAGAGAGGAAAATAGACATGTCCATATCACTTCAATTCAACTTACTAACCAGGCTACGGAGATTAATAGAAGACATTCATGAGCTTGAATGAAACAAAGGAAGTCTCTTAACAAGACAATTCAGGTCATAGAGCCGTGCATGTCATATCTCTGCTTATCTACTACGATAACAAACAATGGTGCCCAAGGAAGTATAGATCTCAGCCACATGTCTCCTATCTCCTATACCTAACCTGAAGTTCAAATCGCTTTTTTTTTTTTAGTGTTTTTGTTTCTTTCTATGGCCTTTCCTAGTAGGGGACTCCTTTGACAAAAAAGAAAACAAAAACGGACCACCCAAAAGCATAGAATTGACGCAATGTTTCCTCTCTCGGACAACAAAAAATGTCGTCAACTAACTCCAACAACCAAGCTTAGGATATCCCATCTCGCCTGACAGTCAAGCAACATGAGGCAGAACTTTTATATAAAACTCTGAGAGAAGAGGACACTGAAAGTGGCAGCTCAGTACAAAGAGCATCAAACTAAAAAGCAGCAAAATGCAGGTACATGATTAGCACTTTAGCAGTAGACAAACGTACTTAACACATACCTGTTGGATGCTCATTTCATCAAGACGAATTTGAGCATATGCTCGGTCTTTTGCTAAAGAAGTGATATCACTAAGAAAGGTGGCAAAAGAAAAATCAGCATTGAAAAAAGAATCTGAAAACATAAAGAGGATGGATTACCCAAAAAAAAGGTCACAAACAAAACGATACCTTCGAGAATAAATATCCAGTAAGGAGTCATTATCATCAACTATAGGCACAGAGCTCACACCAGCTGCAAAAGAGCACATAAAATTAGCATCGGATGGATATAGCACGATAGAGTAGTCATGAAATTCACAAACACACAAATGAGAAAAGACGTATACCCTTACAAAAGCATATGACGAATGAGAACTTTTAAATAGCTAACTCAACAATATATAATTTATTACAACAATAAAATTACTGCGTCAACAGACTGAGTGTTCACTTGCTTCGATGATATATAATAGAATCACAGTTCATGGAGTTGCAAAGATTACGAGCCAACAGATATATAACAAGAAACAAAGATGCTTTAACATGCGAATACGTTACTAAATAATGAGAGATTTGATCTGTCTGTTTCGGGGCACAACTAAAGGAGAAATCACCTTGGACAAGCAACGACAAAGCAGCCCCAAGGGAGGTATTGGATCTCAGCATAGCAAATGGCTGCCGACTTGATTCCCCGATTTTCGGAACCCACGTACCCAAAGGAATTAAACAAATTGGTTGCTGCAGTATAGGCAAAGAACCACTCGAGTGTCTGAAATGTCGGCAAATACCTGGTAATAAAAAACCACTCAGCATTAGTGTCCTTGGCCTAAGATGCCACTAGAATTTAATATGTCAAAACTTTTGCCCTTGAAAATTACATTTCAGTATTCCAGACAAGGATGCAAGATGTAGCAGCTGTGGTAAAGAGCCGTCCGAAGAAGGTGAATGAATTATTGGAATAGTGGAAACTTTGTGTTGCAAAATTTTCACAGCCACGTCTTTCAAGGACTCGTAAGGCCCAGCCTGTATAAGAGCTCAGATAAATAAAGTCAGTGAAGGTAAAACACATAAGCTATTGAATAAAACAACATATCTAACAGGTGCTAAATAAAGTAGAGAACTCTGAGATACAGTTTTAAAGAAAGGGCCATTAAGTATAGAATTAATCACCATGATACTAAAGTTGTCTCCTTTTACTTTTAATAAATAAATTATTACGAGCATATAATGATTTAGGACACCAAAGGGGTGACCCCCCATGTACAAAAAAAACATGGTAGATGCTGCCGAAGACGGAGACCGAGTTAAATCATGTGAAACGTAGCATTTGAACTCTTAAACACATGAAAATCAACACAAAGGCCCTACCCTTAAACAACATCCCAGCAGTGGTAATGGAAGGCAAAATTGGAAACATTAGGGCCGGATGAGTTGTTTTTACCAAGCTCATAGCATCCCAAACATCCTATTGAAGTGTTGAAGTCTGTAAGGTAGTAGCATCTTAAAAAAAAAAGGGTAGTAAACTAATAACTTTAAAAAATCACTGAAAAACGGCCTGAAAGGGATAGCTGATTATTGCCTCCCTAAAAGAATATCTCAGAAAAAAAATACTCAACTTCAACAATAATGGACCGAATGCTATTGAGTTTACTTCTGTTGTAAGACATATTAAGACCTACTGCGATTGTCCATAGTGCGGCTTACAACAAAATCGTATGCTTTAGCTAACTTCCAGGCAAGAAAAAACAGTGGGAGCCGATGGACAAAACTCAACTACATATTTTTTACCAAATCAACAAAGCCTTCCACCTCAAGCCATGCATTTTCAAATTTGAAAGGTATTCTAACTTGGCCAAGTTATTTCAATGCTAAAAAGAATTGGCACATGATGTTCTCTCACAACGGTAAGATTCAGAGTCCTATTCTCCAGTGATAGATTGCCCTCTGTTCACAACACCCCAACTCATTCACTATTTTTGATAAGTTGGTTAACGATGAGGAAGATAAAAAGCACATGTACAAAATGGCACCGGGGATTGAGGCCTGTGTATAAAAAGAGAGCCGAAAGCTGGAAAGCTGGATACTTATGCTCTCAAGTTATACGAGCAATCTTATCAACACAAAGAAGAAAAGCCAAGTCTTCAACCAAGTGGAGCACCTTACAACTATACAACTTCAAAATGTAAAATTTCAATCCTTCACATTTTAGATTCAAAATCATTAAATTTATGATATCCTTTTTCAATCAACTGCAATCACAAATAACACTTAAAGTTGTGATACATCCTGCACACCTTATATCAGTGTTCTTTTCACTCATCTACTGCACCCCCAAATGTCACCTATTTTCTTGAGTTGTCCAGAAAGGGAGGCATGTGATTTATGACTTTATGAGACTCAAAGATGCGCAATCTCAGGTTTTTTATTTTTGAAAAAAAAAAATAAAGACAAGCCACAATTCTGACATATGATGAAGACAGACACAAGCCAAGCAATCACTTCCACTATGTCATATTGGTGGCACCTCCCCTGCTGACAACATGAAAGACAAATCAATTGAATGCACAACTATACTCGACGCTATTCTTTGATCATATAAGTGATAAATATAATGTATCTGAATCGACCACAACCGTAGACATCCACCATACCTACAGATAAAAGCGCAAAACTAAAATACAGAAGTACAGAACTACGCGGAATTCACTAAATCATCCCCATAGGGTCATAAGAAACGGCAAATTAAATATGTAATGACTATTGACACAAACAATTACAGAAAGAAACCTGAATAATTCATGCCCATTCAATCTAAAAATAGGAAATAAACGGCTACAAAGTTTAATCAAGTTAACAGTTAACTACTAGTACTCGGACAAAAGCTCCTCAAATAAGCAAAGCATGAACATAAACAATCCCTAGGTCAAAGACTGAAAACTTACATTTATAAGTTGGCTGGCGTATGGTTTACCACCTCCATCAATTTGTCTATCATGGCGAATTTTCCTATCTTTCCATGCCAATATTGTGTGTGTCTCCAGCTCTTCTTCCGTCAAATTTGAGCCATGATTCCCAAGCTAAAATATTATGCTTTATTAGAAAGACCCAACAAATAGAAGCTCAATGATTTATCCAACAACAGCTTATAAAGAACATCAAAATGTTGCAGAAACACTCTGGCAACAAAAGTCTGAACATAAGAAACTAATTTATAATACGCACAAATACTACAAGACAAACAAACAAAGATACTTAGTGTCTTGATTAAACTGTGAATATTAACCACAGTAGGAGGAAATAATTAACGTAAAAGAACTTAAACAAGGAACACAACAAGCGCAACCGTAAATACAACTAAAATCAAAGTAACAATCATTATGCAGTGATATATGCCTAGCAGCAAAGAGTTTAATGCAGATATGATTAGCCATAACAAGACATTTCAATAAGTTTGCCATTGACCCAAGACTTTAACTATAACATCAACTTGACATGAATCTGAAAGGCAAATAAGTCACAGGCTTTCAAGCAACATAATGTATGTCACTCTAGTCTCTACTAGTTTACTCATACACTGATACACATCATCTGCAGAAATAGATAACCACAACCTTCAGAATTTGAAAGGCTTCAGCAAATACAGTCAGCATCTTTATTATGACCCCAGTGACTCCAAAGAGGCCCGCTCCATGTGGGATAAGGAAGATCGGGCATACTTAAACTTCCACATGGGAATAACATAGACGCTATTTCTAGTAACAAAGAAGGACAAAAGCAGACATTAATAAAACTGCTTGTGAAAGCAAGAAACAAATGCGATTTCAACGCCAACAACGAGGTTCTCATTTAACACCTATCAGGGTATCAGATATAACCACATGCAGTATTGAGGCAAACGGAACCATGATGAAGAGGGGTCGAGTGTTGACATACCTCTCTCAAAATTAAGATAAAATCAATTGCACTCAAAACTCCAACAAAATGTCCTTTGCCAAAATCCCACAAAGGGGCAACAGGAACTCCCTGAGAAGACATAGAAGAAGAAAAGACAGGTTAGACACGAGATGACAATATACGAATATCTAGAAAATAAAAAAAAACATCTTATCAACCAAACTAGCAATCGACGGATGAATGAAAACAAGCTACTTTCAAAAGATATAGAGCTTTTAGCATATCATTTCACGATATCATCTCATACTTTAGGCAGAATGTCTCCAACATTTCTGAGCATGGCTGGCAAGTGGCAACTTCCATTAACCAATTCCCAAAAGTCCAAAATTTCACAAACAGATGCTCACAAACTTATAGTTTCAATATTTATGAAAAAAAATACTAATAAACTTCATGAATTTCAATATGTATTGGCCATACATAAAGGTAACTCTTAAAAAATATGGAAGACAAGATAAAAACAAATCTCTTAGATTGACTTAACCATAAAAATAAATGTAACATGGAAGGGTCGGAAAAATTTGCGCCGGTTTCGATTCACAAGGCACGATCCTCGCTTGTACATTTTTTTCAGAAAAACCCAATTATAGAACCACCAAGGGGCGACATCAATGAACACCCCCGTGTACATAAATAGAAGTTTGCAACCTCGTGCATTTATATACATCATGATTTATGCCACAAGGCCCATAACTCTACATATAACAATTTACAAACAAAAACTTGAGCTACAATACACAAAAACTAATTTGTATGAATAGCTAGGAGGTATAGACCGCAGTAAACTTGCAATGAATGGTAGGCCAAGAAGCAGTAGCAGTGCCAATACTGACCAAGGACAAATTGCAAGAAGAAGCAAAAGGCAAAATCAACAACAAATAACAATGGCAATCCTTAGAAGAATAACAGTCGGTCACCTTTCTCTATCTGAGAGAAAGTTAAATCATAATATGGACAGATTTTTTCACATACCTGTTCGTAAAGGATATGAAATGCTTGTTTAACGGGTAAAGTAACATCCAATGCCACAACCTAAATTTGCAATGCATCACCAATTATAAGACACTTTTTCTCCCGGGAAAATTAAAGAATGTATGAAGAACAAATATAGAGAGGATCAAAGAAAGATGAGTATCTAGACCTTGCCTGACTCGGGCAGCAACTCATAAGCCGTATGTTGTGACAAAAACAGAGATATACGACGACGAGAATCTTGTACCTCAGCTTCAGAAATTCCCTCCTGCGCCACTCCATCAGATGGCACAATCTATTCCATACACAACAGAGTCAAGACAGAGATGCAATTCATTTGTTTTAACTTCACAAAGAAACGAAAGAGTGAAAATCACTCCAGGCAAATACTACACAAGCCTCCCAAAATTTCGAAATCTTAGAAAATACTGTAAGATGCCAACCCAATTTCATTTACAAAAAAAAGGGGTCAACGATAGGCAGTAGACAGTAGTCCATTGTCCATCCATGACCCCAGTGGTAAGGAACCCGTAAAAAATGCCATGCTTAAACTTTTCCAGATGATACCATTTTGCACCTTTACAAGAAAATATTCTGTACTAAGAGCTTGATCCCTATAAACGTCGTAGAAAAGTAGTAATTCTAACAGACTGACAGAGTCCTTAAGGAAGAAACCTCAAAACAAGCAATATAAACAAAATAAAAATAAATAAAAACATATGCAGCCAACATTAGTACACAGATTTAAACACTGCATCAGTAAACTAGAAAACAATAAAGCATTAGCAGATTACTTACTGGCCGAATAATCGCATCATCAACCTCCATGTTCCCAGGAATATCTGCCCCAAAAATATTAATAGGAACGTTGGGTTCCCTGGCTAAAAGAACAGTATTGACAACTCCATATGTTCCACTCATAAAAGGTTGATGTTCATCATGACGCCATTCTCCATCAACATTAAACTTGTACTGCAGAAACAAATCAAAATTTCAGGAGGCAGCAGAGCATAAATCACAGTTTCCTTTTTTTCTCTTTGGTTCGGGATTATGATGATATAAACCAAAATGGCTCACTAAAGTGATTGCGCTTCTTTCTTTTGTAAAGTACTAGTCATTCGATTTAGTTTTCGACGCAATTTTCATCTTGGGTCATTCGGAAACAGTCTCTTTGTGTTGCTAACACAAGCGTCAGACTGCGTAATTCTATGCGTTTTCTTGGTTTAAAAAGACTATACTTGCTGAGCTGTCAATGGAAATTTAAGAATAAAAGCAAATATACAGATCTCTCTTTTCTTCTCATTTACCATATTGATAACCATTTATACCCTTCACTTGCAACACCCCATAATTCTATGCGTTTTCTTAGTTATCTATTGAAGCCCGGAATCATTAAACACGTTCCTAATTTAAATTTATCAATTGAATGACATAACATTTGTGAACACCACATCCATAATTTCCATTCTCTTCACTCAAAATAATGGTGCTGAATCAATTTTTAAAGGTAATTAATGTTAATGAGGCTGCATTTCAAGGCGGTATCAACCCGCATCAATCGCGCAGCAACTAGGATTTAGCATTGCAACAACCAATTACGAAGTAAGGCTTAAACCAACAATTAATACCATGATTAACGTGGCTCTGCAAACAGAAAACACTCCATTTTCCATTAAGTGCTGACCCTTTTTGTTTTAGGGTCAATTGGAAGCATCCCCTCTGTCATAATCCCATTGCCGGGATAAAGATTCATGGTTATACCTAACCTTGCTTGAAGAGGGCCACTAGTTCTATGACGAGAAAAAAAAGTACAATGAGCGCCAAGGGTTTGACGTCGAATATCATAATAAACTACTACCATATACCTCTATCTCCAACCAAGGATCCTTTCACAAAAAAACACAAAAAAGTAATAAGAGAAGCGCACAGACCAATCAATCGTATCGATCGTATTCTTGAATTTGGAATGAAAAGAAGAGTAATGCTTCCTAGCACGGGACACAGAATAAGACCACTTAGATCAAAATAGCATTCACAGAAATGTTCTAACAGGGAGCTTTACAATACCTCACCGTCACCAGACCTTTTATATAGCAGCCTCTTTGATTAGGAAAGCTATTCGCTAAATTTGAACGTCAAATAGATTCCCGAAATAAGGAAGAGGGGTCTTACAAAGATGCACTTGCAAGTTGCAACCTATCTTTACCGGATCTTTACACTAATCGTTTAATGGAAAGCAACATCAAAAATACCCAATTGCCTCAAATGCTTATGCCTATGGCAACCTAAGAAGTAGGAAGATTTGGAAATGCATGATTACATAGAGCCTGTTCCTGATTACCATAATTAAAGTCACACCAAGAATTACATCAACCTTCAAATGCAAGACATGTACACAATATGCAAAGGCGTTAACTTAATCCAATATCAAAATTGTCTAAAAAGGAGATTAAGATGGACTACGCCTTATGAGAGGCATGTGATCTTCCTATAACCGTGATAAGGATGTGCTCCCCCTACAGATCTAGAAGCTCTCAGCCTCTCAGAATACAACCAACGCAGTAGTCGCTTTGCAACTCAACCAGATTTTATGAGCCCAAGTCCTAAACCAGATGTCTTATTCCTATTATTATAGAAACCAGCCTCTCATATTCCAAATTGGGTAGCAATACTAACTATACCTACCACAATGCAGACCTGAATTTAGTACAGTGATAAGAAATGAAGAGCCAACCATATCTAATGAAGCTTGAGGAACATGTTAACAGCTATAACAAAGCCCTAACTTAACCTTAACAGCGCACACTAAAGTACACAATTCGAACGCAGAATCAAAGACTTTCTTTTACCGCTGAAAAAGGAATTTCACTAAATAGTTTCTTTCTCAAAAAACCCGCAATAATTCAGATTACCATCAGCCTCACTATTCACTGGACAAGCCAACTCAATGGAGCAATACATATACACACTAAAATTCTGCCTAACAACTTGATAAATCGAGCAAATGGGCAATTGACAACAACAACAAAGAAGCAATTGAACGACAAATAACCTGATGATATCCTGGGGTTAAGTTACAAATAACTTGAAAAACGGTGGGGCAACCCTCCATAGGCGACATGAGTATATGCTCCGTCCACCTGTATCAATCAAAACCAAATTACATTAACATCAAAATAGCACATCAACAACCATCAAACCCATCAACGAGTATCGAAATGCGGAGTCTTTACCCGGTAAAAGAACCGCTGAGTAACACCTGGCGCCCGCCATAAGGCCAAACGAAACGAGTCGGGATTAATGCGGTAATACTAGTATGCCCACCAGAATTCGGGTCGGATCCAAACATTGCCCCAAAATACTTATCAATTCTACTCTAATCTAATCTAATAAATCAATAAACTAGCAATTAGCAGCAACACCGCTAAGATTACATGTATTATTTATCCTAAATCCTTAATCCCTAAATTAATACTAGATTTTGAACTACAATGCAATTAATAATATTTATCATTAAACCTAATAATTGGCCGAATTATAGAACATCGACCCATCAGAGCATCTAATACTTTGTCTTTACATAATCACAAACTGATTCGGAAATAAAAACCCTAATTTGATTAAAATTTGGATAAACGGGGGGAAATTTAATTATAGTTAAAAATAAATGCAATTGTAGAGCAACGCAATTGAACTTCACATCGAAATCGGCAAAAATAAATTATTATTATTAATATTATTACTAATAAAAATAAAAACAATAATAATAATAATAATAATAACAAGTGATTTGACAAAATAGAGGAGAGAGAAACGTGAGGGTATCAAGTATCAACAGATCAACGGCTCATAACTGATGAGAGAAATCGACGGCTCAAATTGTCGGAAAATTGATTATAAAATGAAAAAAAATTAAAAAATTATTAATTAAAAAAAAAACTCAGGTAATAAGGAGAAGATCAGATAAGGATTAAGGAGGAAGAAGAAGGAGAAGAAAAAAGAAAAAAGAAAATATTAGGCATATTTCACTTCATTTTTACTGATTTTTGATTTTTAACTTGACTCGCAGTAGTTCAGTTGTTTCAGTTGTTGAGTGTGCAACCCCTCGTGTGTGTTAAGTGTGTGTTTTGTTTTCAACAACTACCACTTTTTTACTTTATTATGTTGTTGCTTTTGTTTTTTTCTCACTCTTTTACCATGATTCACCCTTGCCAGGTTGCTTTAAGCCTTTACGTGGGTAAAATGGCCAACATGTTTCATAGTACTTGTCATTCCGAGTAGTAAAACTACGTTCATTATGCGACGAGTCGAACGAGGCCACTTATAAGTACTCCCTCGTCCCAGTTATTAGTTATATATTCATTTTGACAAAATGACTAATAAAATAATAAAAAAGAGAAAAATAATGATAAATTTGAAATGTTCCTACAGCTAAGGCATCAACTTTTGCTCCATTGCCCACGTGCAGGTCCACTTCACCTTTTGCCAATGCTCTAGCGATTCCCAGACCCTCTACATTACAACGGATATGAGAACCACATTCAGTATCAAATACCCATGATGTAGAGTAATGAGTAGTAACATTTACTTCAATAACATTAATACCTGAAGAAGTGGAAGCGTCATTCCTCTTCTTCTTGTACTCCATGTATTTGGCACAATTCCTCTTCCAATGCCCCTTTCCATTACAGCAATGACAAAGGTCCTCAGCACTTTTATTAACAACAGGCAACTTTTCAGTATTAAGCCTAAGTTTTAGCCTTAGTAATGGTCAAACCAATTACCTTAGTTTTTGTTTTACCCTTGCCCTTGCCTTCAAAGCCCTTCCCCTTCTGTACCATTAGTACTTCAGGAGTAGGAGCCTTTCTGATGTTTGGCTCTACAGTCTTAAGCATTACATGTAACTCTCGCAGTGATCTTTGCAGATAGTGACGAAGCTACCACTGGGCCAACCTGAGCCGTGTCCCGGGTAAGACTTTAGGTTCAAATAAAACTAGCAATGATAGTAATCAATAGTCTTTGAGTGGTTCAGTGGTCAGTGCATTGTTTGTAAAGACTATTTAGTTTTGTTGTAAGTCTCGTGTTCGAGTCTTTCCATTAAAAACTGTAATGTTATGATTAATTATTTTCGTTAATAAACAAATTCATTTCCTTTAGTGTTCAAGTATTTTTTTTTTCATGAACAATTTTATATTATTTACATACTGACCAATTTGCGAATTAAATTTCATAGCCTTCGGTTATTATAAAAACGTTTAACAATAGAATTAATTATATTTTTCTTCATTACAATTTTTTCATCACATATAGTCCTTTACAAAAATAGAGAAATTTCACAACAATAACAATATACATAAATTGAAACCAAGTAATGTATGATTAAAATTAAACAAAAATATCATTGACATTAATTTATACCATGTAGGGCTTATATAATTATATAAAAGCGCTAAAATATCTAATAAATTAAAGGTCGTGTCGTGCGCTAGTGCTATAATTTTAGTGATAAACAGACGAATTAGTATAAATATCAATCGGTATAAAAACTATGTATGTGTGTTTTGTAATAAATCGGCTTGTGTTACTTTTTTTGTCTGGCTTCGTCCCTGTTTGCAGATCATGCATGTTATAGTTCAGCACAAAATCTTAGTAGACAGGTAGCAGACACTGAAGTACAATATATGTCGCCAACTGTTGGCTAATCCCATCATCTAGTCTCTCTGGTTATCAAAATAATCTATCAACTTCATCACATGCGGGCTGACTGGGTCTTTATCACCCATCTTCCAATCAAATATTGCCTTGACAGTATTATATCGCTTTCAGGTTATTGATCATATCAAAAGCAGAATCCATGTTTTCATATTGCTTTTGAAGCTCAAAATTCATGGTAGCTAGCATGAGACAGCAGACATCAGTGTTGTCACTTTTGTGCTGTATGTATGCCACCTTAATGGCACTATCAGCATCGGAATTGGGCTCGTCAGGATAGTCCTTCTCAAGGAAGTAATCCTTCCTCTCCTGTTTGAGAACAATTCTCAAGGAGCGATACCATTCCAGGAAATTTGAACCATTCATTTTTTCCTTCTCCAGTGTGGATCGTAGTGAAAATGAATTCGTAGACATATCTACAGCAGAGAAAACAATGTAGACTATTAATATGCTTAAAATATAACAAATTATCTTAAACAACTTTAAGAAAGAGATCATACACACAACCGTCATGTATGCAAGATATTCCAGAATCCCAAGTACTTTGTGATTTGAGTGAGCTTAGGCTCATCGCCCATACCACAAACACAAAGGTAGACATCACCATGCATGTCAATCATATCACCATATCACTCCCAGTTTGTTAGTTAGTCATCATATGATTACTAACTCTTTGCCTCAAAGCCCAAGTCCGACGTGATAGCTAAGTTAAATGAATCAAACTAAACCGCATGGGTAACCGTTACCCATCTACTCAACTCACATAATCAGCAAAGCAATGCTTTGGCAGTCATTTTAACTAACGATGCAACCTTATTATAGTGGTCAATTATAGAAAGGCATGCATAACATTTCAGAGGGATATAATGCAAAATGAATGGGTTTTAAATATTGCTCTAGGTCACTAAATGGAAAGGGACCTAACCATTCTAATAATACAAGTCTCAAACATGAATTATTCATACATCACATGTCAAAATAAATTCATATAATTTTGAAAAATATGTAAGAAATAAAACCCGGAATGATTCATAATTGTATTAACAACTCTTAATCATTATGAAAAAACAATTCAAACAAAACGATCAATGAACGTTGCACCTTGCCTGCCCGGATTTACATCATGCCTGCCCGGATTGGGTCTTGTCGGCCTGAATTTGGGTCATGCCGGTCTGGAACAGGGCCGTGCCTGGCTTGTTTGATCTCGTAACTGTTATTTTCTTAAACTCAATATTAGACATTTCTAATATCATCATATGATTAGTTTACTCATTAAACCAATATATCTTATGCATGCATAACTAAAATACAAAGAAGAAAGAATAAATTGTTCCTTACATTGGTTTGAACGGATTTTGGGCACAAAATAGGACACCTTCCTACTTTGTTCTTCAGCTCAAAATATAAGGATGATTTCCAAGTTCTTAGATTAAGAACACTCCAACTAGTTGCACCAAGACAATACCCAAAAAATCACAAATATTACTACACTAGTATGATTTGTAAGATACCCTTAAAATATCACTAATATGTCTATTACTACTCTTAGTAATATTATTAGTAATCTATGAACATAAGTTGATTGAAGCTTCTCAAGCTTATTATTTTAGAGTAAGAAAATAGAGAGGTTGAGAGATAAGTTAATCTATTCTCAAAATGAGATCAAGTAAGTATAAAAAGAGAAAACACTCCTCTTTTCTACCCATGGAGCCGACACCCTACAAGCATGGGTAAGGGTGAGTTGCTTTTGTTCTTAACAAGATATTAGGTAGGTATCTAGGCTTAGTTAGGTAATCATTTTGTCTAATTCTCAATTAGAACAACCATAATTACCTAAATCCTACCCTAATACCCACCAAAACTGGTGCACCATGCATAAAATGGGTGTCCATTTTATCTTTGTAATTTGTCATTTGTCACATATGTGACATGTGACATGTAACATGTAATATTTGCTTATAAATGTACATTTAACTAATTTAAATGCAATTTCATAACAAATAAATTAGACTTAATATTTTAAGTCATATATTATAATTACATGTAAATAAAATGGGTCATCTCATATTTGGTTAATATAATCTACAACAATTTGTAATTATAATCAACCAATTTTGCTTATCTCAAATGTTTCATAAACATAATGCATTCTTAGTAATATAACAATTAAATTACTAAAATGAATCTTATTTAATCATATTACAATAAGATATATTTCTCACTTATAATTTAAACTTGGTTCAATTTAAGGGATTAATTAATCTGTATCACTATACAATTAATTAATGTACATGATTAGGGGATTATCCTTTAGGTGTGACCTCAAGGGATCAACTGATCACCACCGTCATACGTGAAGGGTTCTGTAACGATTTTCAACAGATTTGAATTACAGAATTCCCAAGATCTCATGCATGTTAAGTATTAAGATTAAACAAAAAGGGTGATTAGCAAACTTACTTGGATGAGGAAGAAATCCAATAATATGCTAATAAAAGAAGTATAATAAAACCTAAATAGCAGCTTCGTGAATAATAATATAATCCGTGAGACCGTCTCACAATAACGCCTCAAGTGTTGCGTCTCTACCGGTATCCACACAATATGAGTGTGTATGCTAGTACAAACTTTATGGGCAATTTTCTTCCCTCTTTTCAAGAGAATCCTAGACTATCTAGGATTGGGAAAGTATAATAAGCTTTAATAATTAATCAATATTAATTATAATATTGCCCAAAACTCATCTAGTGTGTGACCCTATAGGACTGACTAATACTACCTGAGTCCCAACTCATTTAGGACTCAGACTACAAGCGGCTCCTAGCAGAACATTGTAGCCACATAGAATTAATCAGTTATACAATATTACGGACATATGAGCATACTAACTCCTTCAGTCTCCCACTTGCACTTATGTCCTATAAGGCACCATAATCTCTTTGCTTCTATCTCTTCAGATGAGAATAGGGTAGGCGAAGTATCATCCCTATAAATCTCAATCTCTTTTCTCGAATTTCTGAGCTGAATTGTTACAACAGACGACTGACTTTCACCTCGTCTGGGCATGGCCATGCACTGATACAATTCACACTCTTCGCGAGGCCGAAGATGATAAACTTCTTTCACAAAGAAGGAGCAAATCTCATCTTGTCTAACCACATCCTATCACATGTTCCATGACAAGTCCAACCATCACCTTTATAGCCACCAGTCACGGTTGACGTTTGGTGATGTCAAAACTAGCACTTCACATGTACAGAATAGTGAAAGACTCAGGTCTAAAGATTACCAATTACGGTGAAAGAAACTTTGTTGACACTAAGCGAAACCTTAACAAAGTTCTTTGACGGGTCCGTCTAATACATATTCCTAACATGTATCAATGTGCCTGGTTTGATATCGCAATATCAATGACTTACGGAACATAGTCATCAACCAACTCACATACTAATCATTATAAGGCATAAGTGTCCCTTTCACTATGCCATGATTAGAGACTTATATAAATACATTATCTTATAAAACAGAGTTCCATAACCAAGTCACGCACTTGGTAATCTGTTTAAACAATGTATACTATTTTGGGACAAACATTCAATTATACCATAATTAAATGCAAAATCAATTCTTTTATCATATAAAAGAAACATGTCATACAAACGTATCAATCATGTCGAACATAACCTCCCACTGAAATAAAGACCTCTCGGTAGTATCAAGACCACTCGCAAATGCGTCTTATACAAATCACAGTATTATGACTTTTCATACTATAGCCGGGAAAGAGGTTTTGTACGGGACATGCAACCATTGCATCGGTCATTATCTTACATATGTTTATTTTACCTTATCTAAATAAAGTAAACTCAATAACACGCTTTTGATTCATAAATCAAATGTACTCTTTGTTGCTTCATAAGCAACAAAGTACTCATTTTTGTTGTTGTAAGATTAGTCATAGCAACGTGCTTGAAACCATTTCAATTACTTTTCATATAAACAAAATGTGTCCAGATTACAATCGGGAACCATACTTGTCTATTTGAAGTTGATATCAATGTAACACGCTTACAATGATTACTTCATCACAAGAAGAACACTTTCTTGGTTCTTTAATATGAATATTTCACATGTTATTCATAACAGTCACAAGGACTAGATCGGTATTCTACTCGTCATACGAGCGCATAATAAACAACATTTTTGCTAATAAGTCTCCACGAGACAACAAAATGTCGTTTCTTGAATACGTATGTCAACTACATACCAATCATAAAAGAGAGTTTACTCCCACTAGTTTCCATGTATACACAATACTCTCATCATCTCAAAGAAATCAAAACCATTTTGAATTACTTTGTCGAGATCGAAGATTCCAACTTTTAGATACTTGTTTCGGTCTATAAATAAACCTTTAAAACTTTTTCATTTACCTAGCGCACTATAATTACATGAATATTAAGATGTGTCTTACACAATTTATTGCATATTTCCATTTAAGGAAAACTATATTATTCACGTACGCCTCCTGTCAAACTCATCTCATGAATAATGACATTTGCTAGGAGAATCCAAACACTATATGGTTGTGACACCACCGGGTGTATCAATCAAAGTCCATACTTTGTAATGATACATGAAACCATTTTGGATTCATGGCCTCAAGCCATTTTACGCTTTTAGATTTGGAGCCTATCATTGCTTCCTTTAAAAGTCAAACTTATGCGGGGCTTAATCACAAGTGATACATCCATGAATCTTCATGGACTTTACCTATCTTCTTCAACATTTGAAGAAGAATCATGCGATTCTTTACCTTTCCAGGATTAATCTTGTAACAACCCGAAAAGTACCCAATTTTTCTAGTAAAAATATTTACTAACACTTTTCAGCAGACTTAAGTTTTTAAAATAGAATTTATTGTTTCGAGTCGTATTTTGAAATTCCGCGTTCGTATTTGGAATTTCTGAGAGATTTCATTAAAAGATTTCATTAAAAGACCGTTTTTAGTCATCTTTGACTTTTCTTGACTTTTAAGTCGTCTTTGACTTTTTCTTGACTTTTTAAAGTCGTCATTGACTTTTCTTGACTTTTAAGTCGTCATAAACTTTTCTTGACTTTTAAGTCATTTTTGACTTTTCTCGACTTTTAAGTCGACTTTGACTTTCTTTGACTTTTCCCGACTCGCCCTATAAGTTTGAAGACCGAAATTTTATTTAAAAAAATAATATTTTTGATTTATTTTTATTTAGATTTATTAGAATTTATGATAATTTAATAAAATTATTTTTGAATTTATTCGGAATTTATAATAAGGTTTTACGGTTTAAACCCGGGAATCATTTAACTATTCCCGACTCATCGTAAATCCCGAAACAAATCCGAAACTCGACTTTGGCATGAGTCACGCTCCCATGTCATCGTTTTCCACTCACATTAGATATTTTAATTCTTTTGATTAAACTAATAGGAATATCTTAGATATTTTCAACTTTATCGATCCGTCAACGGAAATTACGCAAATCGTTTACAAAACTGACCCGACAATCACCATACCACACGGCTCTCCTACCCTCTCTTAGGCCTTGATATTTTCATTACTTTTGATTACAATATCATAATATCTAGATATTTAGTTTAATTAACTTAGTATCGAATTATATTTAATCGATTACCGTAATATAATTATTAAACGCGAGTCAATTCCGTAACAACAATTTCAAAACCCGACTCATTATTTTGTCTATAAACACACGGCTCACCCAACCCTCTTTACTCACTAACAACTTTTCATTTTACAACAAATCAAATTAAGATCAAATTAATCGTTCTTCAACGTTCTTCATTCGTTTTTGAGCGTTCTTCATCCGTTCTTCGTCGTTCTTGAGCAAAATCATCATAAAACCTTCATTTCTTAATTAAATCCGTCCTAACTTATATTTCTAGAATCTCCTCCTCGCTCTCCATCTTCAAGTACGGTTTAATTTCAATTCCGTCAAAATCGTTTTCAACATTTTAATTATGGAAAATCAAGTTTTAAATTCTAAAAATGTTTTTCTTGTCATTTCTTATAAGGGGAAGATTTTGAAGACGAGTTTGGTGACTCGTATATTTTGGGTGAAGATTAGTAGACGGGTTTCTTTACTTCTTATTTTGGTGCTACTTGATTTTGCTAGCTAGGTAACGATTCCGAGTTACTCGACGAATTAATGTTACATAGCCTTTGTTTCTTAGTTTTTGGTTCATCCTTTTATTTTTGTTCATGTTGTTGTTATTTATGGATTTTTGGTAGTAACATGATAAGTAGTTGTTTTTATCATGTTGTATGAATTTATAACAAGTTTAGTGTTCTTGACACATTTTTATGATTTGTCATAATCATGATTTTTGTATGATGGATGGTTAAATTGGTTGTTAAAAATGGATGTTGTTAATTAAAACATGTTAGAAATAATTTGGTGGGATTAGGGGTGGTGGCCGAAATGGTGGCTGGAAAACCGGACCCAAACCAGCCGGTTCAGGCCCGGTCCAGACCGGTCTGGGTCGGTCCCCATGGGTGGGTCAGCCCGGGTTTTTGGTCTTTGGTTGTTGTCGATGTTTGATTGTATGTTGCTTTGTTTGACGGGTTTTAATATGTTTTAAAGGCATGCGGGAAATATTAGGAAACGGTTTTTAGTAAAGTTGATTAAAAGCCAAAACGCCCCAAAAAACAGGCCGTGGGGCCCAGTCCAGCCGTGTCAAGTTGGCCCAAAATCAGCCCGTGGGTCACTTTGGGACTTGTGACGGTTTTTGAGTTATTGTCATTGTATCGTGTTTTGTAATATTAGCAAAGGGGGGAAATATTATAAGTAAAATATTAATTAAAAAAGGTTTTTATAAAATTCTTTGAGTTCTCACATGTTTAGAAATTTAATACAGATCGTGTTTAATTTGATCCCTTTAAGTCAAGCGGGGGTTACGTAGATTTAATTAATTCACATGTTTTTAGAAAAGTTTTTTAATATAAACATAAAACATGTAATGAATATGATGATTTTTATGATCAAGTCTATGTGGTAAAGACTCTGTTTCTAGCCGGTTTGACCAAACGGGTTTGGTCAAACTAAGATCTAGTCAGCCCCGTTTTGACTGATGACCCGTCGCGGACTCGGGTCGGGGATTTGTCTTCAAGTAAGGTTGTATTTAATTAATGAATTAGCCTTAGTAGATATGAGGCGATATGTTATTTGATTATGATTTATATGCAATTAGTCACATGTTAGGAAATGGTTTCCGTGACTGTTTAATTATATGGTTGGTGTCGGGTTGACTAAGTACCCATAGAGAATTATGAGTATATGGCGTCTTGACCATTCTAATTCTAAATGAGTATCTTGGACCATGACATTGATAGGCCCGTACTATCTTTAACGAGCATATGGAGTTCACTGCTTGATAGCTTTTGTGTCCCTGGCCTGGGCCTTTTGATACCAAGTCGGGGGCATGGCATCCTAAGAGGTCCGCTTTGGGAAGGGAGCCAGCTTAAGTACTAGCCATCTCTGCTTAGGGGGTCGCCTAGTAGAGTTTCTCATGTACGGTTATGTAATGAGACAGGGAATGGGTTAGCTGTTGTCGCTAGGTCTGATCAGTCTAGGACTCGGATGTTTTCCTACCTTCTGGTATAGCCTCGAGTTACAGAAGTCGACTATTGACTGGACTAAGAACTTATGCTGTTGTAGAAGTATTGTCTTCATTTTTGTATGGATTCTATGATTTTGAGAAGGTGAATGCAAGGCGGCTAAGATGATTAGGTTTGGATTCCCGATGTTAACTGATCACCATGATTACTGGTGATTAGGGTTTTGAGTGTATAGGCCATGTTAACGGTAACCTCTGAGCTAGCATACCAGCTTCCCTACCTCGTGTTATAGTTATTATCGGATTCACATGATAGCTTTCATATGCTAGGTTATATGTTAGTTAATTGTTCATAACATGAAAAGCATATCATATATGTTAAGGTTTTGTATTTTCCATATACATTGCTTTTATGTTATTCATGTTTAATTAAACTCGACATTTCGTGGCTGGGAGAACTCAGAGTCACTCCCCACTGACTGTGGCTTCCGTGTTTATATTTAATGCGGTTGGCAGGTTTGTGATGCATACATTGGGTACATTGACGAGCTAGCGAGCGAAGTATTTACCTTGGACCTAGATTCGGTTCTTAGATTGTATATTATTATACACTCTTTTATTTCCGTATTTATACGGGAGATATGTCTCCCGTCTTGTATATTTCTTTTGTATAATATTATTTCCGTTTTGTAATGAACCTTTTTATGTTATGACACCTTCGTTATGTATTTAAATTATTATTTTTTTTTTTTCTTTCCGCAAATTTGAGGGTGTCACAAATCTACTCCCACTATTTCTTTAGAGACACAATTCTCATTAAAGAATCATTCCAAGTGACAAACACTTTGTACTGGAATGAAGGGTAGATTTGATGTTCTATCTTAGAATACCCCGTAAAGTATATGTAAGAAATTCGAGACTAAATTTCAGAAAACTGTTTTCTTAACATTTTAAAAGTCTCAAATATCAATAAAACATAGTAGGAATCATTCCAAGCACATATCTTATATGTAATATATTTTCATTGACTTAGATAGAAATAATTTCAAAATTGTGTACCAAGATACTTTAGAGCACATAACTCCAAAAATAACGAGATCTGCATGACTCATCATAGATAGAACCATATTAAAATAAGTTCTTATTCTCTTATAAGACATAACGTTCCACAATTATTAAGAAAACGCTCATCATCAAATATAAATAGTATGATATTTCCCATTTGGGTCTAACCCGCAAGGTTATGTCTCTGGGACATTCCCAAAAGACCTCAAACTAACTTAGCTTGTGTTGTCCTTTAAAGAAAACAATTTTTCTTATAGTGAAACTTACACTGTCTCATTAAGACTAGTAGTGAAACAATTTCATTACTATTATGATGATCATAAACACTTGATTCAAGCTTTTCCTTTCGATCAAATCGAAAAATATTGATCGACTTCCTAAGTTGATCTCTTACTTCAATCTGATTCTATTTCAAACTTTTAAAACAATCAGACTTTATGTTCATCATATGAACATATGCATAATTACTGAAAATAGTAATTACATTGAAGTATTATAATCTCATACCTTAGCAACATGACTTATTCAACCCACACATATCTGAATATGTGTGATCAAACTAGTTGGTCGCCCTCTTACTACAACTAGTTAGAGCACCTTAAATCCTTTTAGCATATAAACAAACTACACTTGCCTTAATTGATCCAAATCAATAAGGCCTAGAAATCCATCATCATGGAACTTCTACACGTGTTTCTCGTTTCATGGCTCAAAAGACATTCTTGTAAGCGTGTGAAACTTGGGTCATAAGACTTGAACCCTTTGCATTACATGTTATAGATTAGATTGAACAAAACTAAAATTGTCTTAACCAGAAAAAGAACAACATTTGTTCTTTATAAAATATTAATTCAATTTATGTTTAAACATGAAAAGAATTAACATTCTACTAATGACATTGTATGAATAACTTTTATCCAAATCTAGTTTTGAACAATATAACATTCAAATGAATAAATTATACGCAAAATGCAACAACATTTGTTCATTATACACGTAGATTTATCACATTCCTTACCATGTCTCTACTACCACAGGTCATTACATCATAATGTAAATACCATCTTTGGTATCTTATACCTTATAGTAGAATATTCGTAGTAACTTTTACTTCTATAACATGCAATTCCAGTTTGAAGTCATACTTCAATAACTTTCGCAGATCTTTGAGACATTTCTATGAGCTACCTTTCCAATGCTATTTGTCATTACATTAATGACGATAATTACTAAATGATTTCCATACTTTTAGACATTGATCTTAAGGTAGGACTTGACAACGATTGTCCTTCCCTTTCCCATTATCAGTGTCTAAGCTCATATCTGAAAGCCTATTTGCTAATGAACTCAAAGAACATTAGTTTCTGAATCTTCTTGATACAAGGCTCGATTGTCTTCATCATCTTATGTCACTAAGTGAGAAATTCGCTTAATTTACGTGCCCAATTCATTTTGAACTGACTGTAACTTAAGACATAACTGAAACAATTTCAGTCATCAACCTTTGATAATAAGGATATCCAATTACTCATAAATTATCAATATAATTATGTCATAACAATGACGAATGAAGTAACTGGATCATCCCACATATTTTTTCTCACTAAGCGGGAACAATTCCATTATTTTAGACAATTGACATATATGGTACGGATTGTCATCTTTATGACTTTCGCTATATAGTCTAAACTATACATTAGCATTGAATATGGTTCGCTAGAAATTCTCTTTTGAAGATAAACCTCACTTTGCATAATTGAGAACAATTCTCAAAGAAACCAATCTATGAATTTGAACGATTCAAACGCATTTGAAAAACATGACAACAATGACATCTTACAACTATCAACATATGCAAAACTAAAATCGATATATTAATAAACTGTGATTATCTTAACCAATTTAAGACACACAATTTGCACGACATTCTTAAACAATTTTAAGATAATCACTACACACATAACCCTCACATGTGCATAGTATTCTAGGATCCCTAATCATATATAACGTGAGTGAGCTTTGGCTCATCGCCCAATTTATACATACCAAGGTAGCCATCAAATGTCAATCGCATCAAATGCGACTCCTAGTCGTCATGTAACATCTTATGTGACTTGACTATTTGCCCCAAAGTCCAAAACTGTTTTGATAACTTTGTTAAGTGTACCAAATCTCACGTGTGGATAACTGTTACCCACCTGCTCAGCTTACATAGAAGGTGTACTCTACTTTGGCAGACAATACTTCCAACGATATAAGTTTTTACAGTCGTTAATTTGGAAGGACATTACTTAATATTTTAATTGAGGGAATGTGGAGTCAAACATGACAAATGTCCTAAGCATGACGCTAGTTCTCTTAAGGAAAATGGTATAAAAGAACCTAGCCGTTCTAATTTACACACAAAACTTTAATTAATCATTAAATATCACATTATACAAATGTAATATACAAGCAATTGTAAATAAGAACAAGTCATGCTAAGAACTCCAAAAACGATTCATAATCGCCAACAATTCAAAATTGTTGTTTGTGAACATCTTATGCAAAAACGTAATAACATAGGTATCATGATCATATCATACTATGTATAAAACTAATAAAAATTGATTAAATCACAAAACCAATTATAAAAAACAAAAATCATAATTTTAAATTAAAAAGTACCTGAAAGTCTAACAAGACGTCAGAATTTGGCTTAAAAACGTCGACCCAACTATGCAGTCTAGTTTAGAACGCCGTTTACACTTGAAAAACACTACTTTTAAGCCAAAATCCGACAATTAAAACTGATGAACAGTAACTTACCGAAACGCGCGTGAATAGTAACCGTGAATAGTACCGCGTGAAAGGTAACGCGTGAACAGTAATTTTGCTTTAATCAAATTAGAGCATTACACACGTAATTAAACAATTTAATCACCTACTCAAATTAGGGTTTGTTACATATCTAATCTAATTAGATTTAATCAAATTGGGATTTTAAGACAATCTTAAAATTGGGTTTCCAACCATAAATTAGAGGTTTTCTTAAATCAGTAACATTTAGGGTTCCTTCTAATCAAATTAAAGGAATCCATCATAATATCAAATATTATGGTACAATACAACATCTAACATGATACAACCCTAAATTTAATATTTAACAACATACAATAACAATTGTCTACAATTGGACTAATTCAATTCAAAACTCCAATCTGGAAACTCAAGAATAAACACAAAGATACAACAATTATATCTAAAGGTGCAACCTTTTAATCTAATACTTAACAATACATGTTTGCTCTGATACCACTGAAGGGTTCTGTAACGATTTTCAACAGATTTGAATTACAGAATTCCCAAGATCTCATGCATGTTAAGTATTAAGATTAAACAAAAAGGGTGATTAGCAAACTTACTTGGATGCGGAAGAAATCCAATAATATGCTAATAAAAGAAGTATAATAAAACCTAAATCGCAGCTTCGTGAATAATAATATAATCCGTGAGACCGTCTCACAATAACGCCCCAAGTGTTGCGCCTCTACCGGTATCCACACAATATGAGTGTGTATGCTAGTACAAACTTTATGGACAATTTTCTTCCCTCTTTTCAAGAGAATCCTAGACTATCTAGGATTGGGAAAGTATAATAAGCTTTAATCAATATTAATTATAATATTGCCCAAAACTCATCTAGTGTGTGACCCTGTAGGACTGACTAATACTACCCGAGTCCCAACTCATTTAGGACTCAGACTACAAGCGGCTCCTAGCAGAACATTGTAGCCACATAGAATTAATCAGTTATACAATATTACGGACATATGGGCATACTAACTCCTTCAATACGACAGTAACATCAAACTCAATTAAGCCAATCGTTACCGATTTATGTTGACCAGTTGACTATAATATTCATCATCCCTTTGTATTCTTATTATTGAGATTTAATTATGTAATCGCACTTTTGTTGAGGACATTTACTCCAACTATCTTCCACTTGTCTGAGACAAGTGTGCGTCACCAATTCTCTTATCCTATTACAATCTCCCACTCAATGAAAAGTGTCTTGCAGGTCGTACTTGCATTTGATCATATCAAGAGTGGTTTCCTCGATCTGGAGAGTAACTGTCTGACCGGAATTATCTACCATAGATACCTTCCGAGCGTGGCCACGCATTTTCAGCTTACTCCTCCTCTAGTGGTCTTGAGAGTTTAAAACAACCCTGACAAGGGGTGGACAATTCCTATCGCACTATTCCCTTTGCATACCCACGGCTCATCATGACCCAAAAGATGCCCATTTGACCCCAGTTACGAAGGTCGTAGTGTGACACCCTCAAATTTGCGGAAGGAAAAAAAAATAATTTAAATACATAATGAAGGTGTCTGAAATAAAAATGGTCATTACAATACGGAAATAATATTCTACAAAAGAAATATACAAGACGGGAGACATATCTCCCGTATAAATACGGAAATAAAAAGAGTGTATAATAATATACAATCTAAGAACCGAATATAGGTCCAAGGTAAATACTTCGCTCGCTAGCTCGTCAATGTACCCAATGTATGCATCACAAACCTGCCAACCGCATTAAATATAAACACGGAAGCCACAGTCAGTGGGGAGTAACTCCGAGTTCTCCCAGCCACGAAATGTCGAGTTTAATAAAACATGAATAACATAAAAGCAATGTATATGGAAAATACAAAACTTAACATATATGATATGCTTTTCATGTTATGAAACAAATAACTAACATATAACCTAGCATATGAAAGCTATCATGTGAATTCGATAATAAAATATAACCCGAGGTAGGGAAGCTGGTATGCTGGCTCAGCGGTTACCATGTAACATGGCCCTGATACACTCAAACCCTAATCAACACGTAATCATGTGAATCAGTTAACAATCGTTAATCCAAACTCTATCAATCCTAGCCGGCTTGCATCTCACCTTCTAGAACTCATAGAATCATACAAACATGAAAGACTTATACTTCTACAAACAGGCATAAGTTCTTAGGACCGTCCATAGTCGATTGTAACTCGAGGCTATACCACAAGGTAGGAAAACATCCTAGTCCTAGACTGATCAGACCTAGCGACAACAGCTATTCCATTCCCCGTCTCATGACATAACCGTACACGAGAAACTCTACTAGGCGACCCCCTAAGAAGAGATGGCTAGTACTTAAGCTGGCTCCCTTCCCAAAGCGGAACTCTTAGGATGCCATGCCCCGACTTGGAGATAAGCCCCCCAGGCCGTGACACAAAAGCTATTAACCATGAACTATATACTCGTTAAAGATAGTACTGGCCTATCAATGTCATGGTCCAAGATACTCATTTAGAATTAGAATGGTCAAGACGCCATATACTCATAATTCTCTATGGGTACTTAGTCAACACGACACCAACCATATAATAAACAGTCACGGGAAAAACATCCTATCATGTGACTAATTGCATATACATCATATTCAAATATCATATCGCCTCATATCTACTAAGGCTAATTCAATAATTAAATAAAACCTTACTTGAAGACAAATCCCCGACCCGAGTCACGCGACGGGTCATCAGTCAAATCGGGGCTGACTAGATCTTAGTTTGACCAAACCCGTTGGATCAAACCGGCTAGAAACAGAGTCTTTATCACATAGACATAAAATCAACATATTCATTACATGTTATTTTAATAAAACTTCTAACATGTGAATTAATAAATCTTACGTAAAACCCCGCTTGACTTAAAGGATATCAAAATAAACTACGATCTCATCTTATAATTTCTAACATGTGAGAAATAATAATTTTATGAAAAACCTTTTTAATTAAATATTTTACGTATTAATATTCCCCACTTGCTAAATATTACAAAACACGATAAAAATGACGATAACTCAAAAACCGTCACAAGTCCCAAAGTGGGACCCACGGGCTGAGTTGGGCCGGACCCCACATGGGCCTGGATGGGCCCCACGGCCTGTTTTGACAAAAGTGGGCTGTTTTGCTTAAATTTCTAAAATCGATTTCTAATATTTTCCCGCATGCTTTAACATAATTAAACCCCGTCAAAACAACAACATAACAATCAAACATCGACACAAACACCAAAGACCAACCCCGGACCAAATCCAGACCGGGCTGGACCGGCCTGAACCGGTCTGACCAGGCCTGAACCGGCCGGTCTGGTTCGGTTTTCAGCCCCATTTTCCGGCCACCCAACACGGTCCAACAACCACCACTCCAATTAAATTCTAACTTGTTTTTAATTAACAAACATCAATTTTAACAACCAATTTAACCATCCAACATACAAAAATCATCATCATGAAGAAATCATAAAAATGTAACAAGAACACTAACATATTTATAAATTTCCTACAACATAATAAAATTTACCACTTATCATGTTACTAACTAAAATCATAAAATCATAATCATATGAACAAAAACTAAAGATGAACCAAAAACTAAAGAAAACAAAAGCTACTAAGGTATGTAACATCTATTCGTCGAGTAACTCGGAATCGTTACCTTAGCTAGCTAAAATCAAGTAGCACCAAAATAATAAGAACTAAGAACTAAGAAACCCGTCTTCTAGTCTTCCCCTAATATATACGAGTCACCAAACTCGTCTTCAAAAATCTTCCCCTATAAGAAATGACAAGAAAACATTATTAGAAGTAAAAATAGATTTTCCATAATTAAAGTCTTGAAAACGAAAACGATTTTGTCGGAATTGGAAATAAAACGTACTTGAAGATGGGGAGCGAAGAGGAGGTCCTAGAAATATAAGTTAGGACGGATTTAATTAAGAAATGAAGGTTTTATGAAGGTTTTGCTCAAGAACGATGAAGAACGAATGAAGAACGCGAAGAACGCTCAAGAACGATTAAAGAAAGTGATATTTTGATCTTAATTTGATTTGTTGCAAAATGAAAAGTTGTTTGTGAGTAGGAATGAGTGTGTGAGCCGTGAGTTTATAGAGCAAAATAGTGAGTTGGGTTTGAAATTGTTGTTATGGAATTGACCCGGTATAATAATGATATTACCGTAATTAATTAGATATTAAGTTAATTGAATTAAATATCAAGATATTATGTTATTGTAATGAAAAGAAAGAAAATATCAAGGTCAAAGAGAGAAGAAAAACCGTGAGGATAGGAGAGAAAGCGGGTCTGATTTTGAGCGATTTGCGTAATTGTCGTTAACTGATCGATAAAGTTGAAAATATCTTAGATATTCTTATTAATTTAATCAAAAGAATTAAAATATCTAACGTGAGTGGAAAACGATGACATGGGCGCGTGACTCATGCCAAAGTCGAGTTTCGATTTTGTTGCGCGCTTTACGATGCGTCGGGAATAGTTAAATGACGTTCGGTTAAAACCGTAAACGTTATTCTTAAATTCCGAATAAATTCAAAATAATTATATTAAATTATGATAAATCTTAATAAATCTAAATAAAAATAAATCAAAAATATTATTTTTTTAAATAAAATTTCGGTCCCAAACTTATGAGGCGATCGGGAAAAGTCAAACGAAGTCAAAGTTGACTGAAGAGTCGAGAAAAGTCGAAGATGACTTAAAAGTCAAGAAAAGTTTAGGACGACTTAAAAGTCAAGAAAAGTCAATGACGACTGTTAAAAAGTCAAGAAAAGTCAAAGACGACTTAAAAGTCAAGAAAAGTCAAAGATGACTAAAAACGGGCTTTTCATGAAATCTCTCAGAAATTCCAAATACGAACGCGGAATTTCAAAATACGACTCGAAACAATAAATCCTATTTTAAAAAACTTAAGTCTGCTGAAAAGTGTTAGTAAATATTTTTACTAGAAAAATTGGGTACTTTTCGGGTTGTTACAATCACCCTCCTTTTAAAAAGTTTCGTCCTCGAAACTTAGAAGAAGGAAAGTAACATATATGTAGGTCAATTCAAAACGGTTAAGAATATCCTTGTAATAAAAATACAGGGTCTTATCAATGGGGGAAGATTCCGCTGCAGTCAAGAATCTCATCGTCCAAGTCAAAGACTCAAAAGATACAATTTCGCATCAATAAATGAGAAAACTAGTTATCGAACGTCTCCAATAACAAGTCTCAACACTCCTTGACGGTAACATACTTGAAATCATAAAACATTTCTAAAAGCTTTTAATTCAAAAATTCTATAGTAAAAGTAATAACACTACTATCTATACCTAAAATTTTCTAACTAAAGCTTCTAATAACCTATCTATACGAGATGATAATGGATAGAAGGAACGAAATATTCGAAAGAATAAATCGAATAGAAAGAGAGAAAAGAGAGGAATGAATCACCATACTATCTTCCATCTATGATACTTCAAATGTTTTATCGTAACTCAACAACACTAACTGCACCAGAATCGAGTCCTCAAGAGAGTGCAATATATCCTAAACATTTTCAATCATCAGATTCCTACCAAAATATTTCATAAACACGATACATCAAGTAACAACTCCCAATTATTCAAATTCAATTAAAATCTTCTAAGGTCCATTGGTACGGTAAACTTGTAACTAACAAACCATGAAAGATTCATTATGAACTCTAATCTTCTTAGCTCCTTAAAACGCTTATTGAAAACCATCATCAAAATATTTATAATTAGGGAACCAAGATTGTTAACGACCACAAAGTAAAGGACTTACTATGAAATCCTTTAATCCAATTTCTTCAAAACTTCATTCCCCTAAATTATTAACAACGAACCTTCTCATCCTCAAAAGTTGAATCACAAAACCTCAAAGAGATTAGTCACACAAATCTTATTTCACATAACTTTTGCCAAACATAGGGCAATGCAACCGTAAATCAATGTATTTATCTCTTCCAAACTCTTAATACATCGGTTTTTGCTTATGAGGATATTCCTCAAGTTTGGTCATCCAAATCCAAAATTCCACAAGGTAATTATTCCCATTAGGGTCCAACATTTAAAACAACTATTTTTCCAAGCAACCTTTAAAGAACCCCTAAAATCCTTAACCACAACCACCAATCACCATTTTGCTTAATTCGATCCTTAAAAGAAATGATATTGCAACTTCAAGTTTTCATAGTCTAAACACTAAGAGACTTTCCTCCTAAGTGTATCCTCAAATCCTTATAATCATCTAAACACGGAACTAGCTTAATAGGATGGCTAGGTACCATATTCGAAACTTCTTATTTACTCCAAAATAGACATATCATAAGCATGGTTTTCAAACCAATACTAAACTTCTAAGTCCAAAAGACTAAATTACTAATGAGTTAAGAAGTCATAGCCAACTCATTCGATCTTACACCCTCGAATATCATGAACTATTTACACACAATTCATGACAAGTATCTAGCATTAAAATCATTAAACATAACTTACCACACCTTCCTCAAGGATACCCACTCTCACCACCATAGGGTGAAATTAGATCTATACCATTTTCCTCAAATCACAAGTTCATTCTAACATACACTAATATTCCACAAGATTCAAAGTTCTTCTGACTAAGTATAATATACCACCAACCGATGGTTATGACATCCATAAAAATGATACAAGAGGGAGGTAAGGATACCCATGTTAAGATGGAGGAGCTATCAATAGAAATTTTCAAGAAGCAATTAGGTTGGAAGAGAAAGTAGTACCTAGATGGAAGGAAGAGGGCATAATACTATAAGGACGAGAGAAATCAAAGATGAAGAATGAATTCACTTCAAGTAGGCTTATAAATTTTCAAATTTTCGGTAGAGGATACTCCTTCTAGGTAACACATATTCCACCATAAGGCGTAATATTGCTCCTAGCAATTTGGCTAGCCACCCAAGCATAGCCTCCTTGGCAATTGTCTTCTCTATGAGGAGGGACCTGATTGGCACTAACCACGATCTCTTCTACACGAGGTCTAACCGTCTTCATAAGAAACAAAACAAATTAAGTTACTCCTAACAATTAGCATCAACAAATAGACTACAACATAAATCCTAATCTACCCATCCTACCCTTCTATCTCACAAGTTTATTATTTTATTAAGGTCAAGTTATTTATACAAGGGTACACAAACGTGCGTCGGGAGCAAAAATGCTCTGATACCAACTGTGACACCCTCAAATTTGCGGAAAGAAAAAAAAATAATTTAAATACATAACCAAGGGTGTCATAAATAAAAAGGGTCATTACAAAACGGAAATAATATTCTAAAAAGAAATATACAAGACGGGAGACATATCTCCCGTATAAATACGGAAATGAAAGAGTGTATAATAATATACAATCTAAGAACCGAATATAGGTCCAAGGTAATACTTCGCTCGCTAGCTCGTCAATGTACCCCATGTATGCATTCACCACCTGTTCGACCGCATTAAATATAAACACGGAAGCCACAGTCAGTGGGGAGTAACTCCGAGTCCTCCCAGCCACGAAATGTCAAGTTTAATGAAACATGAATAACATAAAAGCAATGTATATGAATAATACAAAACTTTAACATATATGATATGCTTTTCATGTTTTGAAACAGATAACTAACAAATAACCTAGCATGTGAAAGCTATCATGTGAAACCGATAATAAACTATAACTCGAGGTAGGGAAGCTGGTATGCTAGCTCAGAGGTTCCTCTCCGAAACATGGCCATGATACACTCAAACCCTAATCAACACGTAATCATGTGAATCAGTTAACAACCGGTAATCCAAACTCTATCAATCCTAGCCGGCTTGCATCTCACCTTCTAGAACTCATAGAATCATACAAACATGAAAGACCAATACTTCTACAAACCGGCATAAGTTCTTAGCACCGTCAATAGTCATCTGTAACTCGAGGCTATACCACAAGGTAGGAAAACATCCTAGTCCTAGACTGATCAGACCTAGCGACAACAGCTATTCCATTCCCCGTCCCATGACATAACCGTACATGAGAAACTCTACTAGGCGACCCCCTAAGCAGAGATGGCTAGTACTTAATCTGGCTCCCTTCCCAAAGCGGAACTCTTAGGATGCCATGCCCCGACTTGGAGATAAGCCCCCCAGGCCGTGACACAAAAGCTATTAACCATGAACTATATACTCGTTAAAGATAGTACGGGCCTATCAATGCTGGGTCCAAGCACTCATTTTAAGAATTATAAATGGTCAAGACGCCATATAACTCATATTCTCTATGGTACTTAGTCAAACACACACCAACCATATAATAAAACATTCCACGGGAACAACATCCTATCATGTGACTAATTTGCATATAAATCATAATCAAATATCATATCGCCTCATATCTACTAAGGCTAATTCAATAATTAAATAAAACCTTACTTGAAGACAAATCCCCGACCCGAGTCCCGCGACGGTTCATCAGTCAAATCGGGGCTGACTAGATCTTAGTTTGACCAAACCCGTTGGATCAAACCGGCTAGAAGCAGAGTCTTTATCACCTAGACATAAAATCAACATATTCATTACATGTTATTTTATTACTACTTCTAACATGTGAATTATCATATTATACCCAAAAACCCGTTTGACTAAAAGAAGATTAAATTAAACTACGGTCCCGTCTTATAATTTTTAACATGTGAAAAATAATAATTTAATGAAAAACCTTTTTTAATTAAATATTTTACTTATTAATATTTCTCGCTTGCTAATTATTACAAAACGCGGTAAAAATGACGATAACTCAAAAACCGTCACAAGTCCCAAAGTGGGACCCCCGGGCTGAGTTGGGCCGGACCCCACATGGGCCTGGATGGGCCCACGGGCCTGTTTTGGCTAAAAATGGCTGTTTTGACAATTTTAATAAAAACCGTTTCTAATTATTTCCCGCATGCTTATCATAATTAAAACCCGTCAAAACCACAATTAAACAATCAAAACACG
>JAIUZE010002011.1:0-150333 GCA_022085475.1 Heliosperma pusillum | reverse complement strand
TTAAAACAAAAGAAATACCTTAATAATAAATAATCCATCAGAGTACAAAGATGAATAGGGTCAAGGTGGCGGAAACACCTGACCAATCCGGATCGATACTCAAATCCAAAACTAAACTAATACATTATTAATATTTCTTAACTTAACTAAATTCCTAAATAAATTATTCTTCTTGCCACAAGTCTCCCCAGCACAACATCCAGACAAGCAGCAACCAAATCAACCTGAGAATGGGGGGTCGACAATCAGTCGGGAGTAACTAGATGCTCTCCCAGTCATGTTTACAACAGGCTGAATTAATAACAATCTATAATAACAGACAGTAATCATAAATGACATGTGAAGCAATCTATACAATATGACGTACATTCGAACTTACCAAGACTGAACGAAACCTACATGAATGCAATCCTGCAGACCTAGACCATATGCAACCACTAGACTATGAATACGTTTAAGACCCAAAGTAGCACACGATCCACAGCAACGTAAGGCACAATGCTAGCATGAAAGCATAGCGAATAGAGCGAACGCCCGTTAGAGCGTATAACCACTGCCTCTAACTTGCCAGAGCGTATAACCACTGCCTCTAGCTGACGGAGCGTATAACCACTGCCTCCATCGGTGTGGAGCGTATAACCATTGCCTCCACGGTACTATGTATAGCGTATAACCACTGCCTATATGTCTAAGACCTGGCCAGACTCTCGATGCATTAACTGTACATCGAACGACACTCGAGGACCAGAGCGTATAACCACTGCCTCTGATACCCCCTCGAACATAGACCAAAATAAACCCCCGAAGGGTAGCGTTTGTTCATTCTGAATAGTATATAACTGATACTACCGTCATCTATTCAACCAGCAACAAACAAATGCACAGTATAACTGACTATACAAACCAATGCGTGAACAACGTCACGACTCAACATAAGAACAGTATAACCGACTGTCCAACAATGCGTGAACAACGTCACGACTCAACTCAAGAACAGTATAACCGACTGTCCAGCAATATAGGAATAAGAATAACCAATACGATATGCAAACATAGCGTTATAGTCCAACCGACTATAACACTACACAAAAACAAGCACAGATGACCAAGGTTATAGTATCTCGTCCTATAACATTACATCTCGAAGGTCATGTTATAGTTCGAGTTACCATAATACCAGACACAAAAGCATATAACACCCAATGTTATAATACCTCAAACTATAACCTTCACATAACCTTAGTGAAGTTATAGTAACTTCAGCTATAACCCTCACTCAGCTTTAGTGAAGTTATAGTAACTTCAGCTATAACTTTGGTTAAGCTTGTCAGGTTATAGTATCATCAACCATAACCTTCGCTTAACTCCAGCAGAGTTATAGTACACCACCTATAACTTTAGTTAAGCTTGTCAGGTTATAGTATCATCAACTATAACCCTCACTTAACTTCAGCAAAGTTATAGTACCTTCAGCTATAACTTTATACGTGCGAGGTTATAGTATCATCAACTATAACTCTCTTCCGTCACGGGTTAGTCCTCTATAACACCATCACCGAGGGGTCGACTCCACAGTACAAACCGCCATGTCACCACAACGAGTCTTGTTATAGTACACCGCACCATAACGTCACTTTCAAAGTTATAACTCAAATAGGTATAATTAGGGTAACTTACATGCAAAGTTATAACAACTTCAGCTATAACCTCAATGATGTAAACCAAAACCCTAATTTCTCAACATAAGCAAACCCTAGCCTCTCCCACAAGGAGGAGGCCGAAACCCTAGGCCACGGCAACCTCACGGCCGCGCCACCACCAACGACGCTAGGGTTCGCGATTTGAACCCTAGTTCGCGCACCAAATAAATAATTGAAAATAGAATAACAACATAAATATTAAATGCAATTAAACATGTGAATCATAAGCATAAATAACCACACAAACAATTAATCATACAATCGATCATTATATCATGTTAATAATTCACTTTCTGTAAACACAATTAAAGGAAAACACCTAGTTACCTTTATTACGCAATAAAGACCATAAAATAATATTCATCTCCATAAAGACGCCATTAATATTGTGCTACCGGAATCCTCCTCCAAAAACGCCCCAAAAGAAGGACATCTTCTACTTATTCTTCTTATTTACCCATCAAATATATAAACCCTAAAGGTAGGTCTAAACTCCATACAATCGAGTCCCTTAAAAATAATATGAATAGAATATATTGTAGAGGTAAGAGCCAGGATTGTAAATATATAATTTATATTTGATTTGGATGAAGAAAGTTGCATAACAATGGAATTAAAGGGACAAGAATGAAAAGAGAGAAAGAAGGGAAGTTGACGGCGCACAGATGAAACCCACGCAAGAATTGAATGAGCAACCTAGCTACTAGGTTAATCCTTTATATTTATAAGAGAATTTAAGTGGGTTTTTGACCCATTAGCTCACAAGATGGATAATCCAGTTAGAAATTAGGTTTAAAGTAATTAAAACGCTCAAAGAGTTTATGTAGGAGAAGTAGCTATTAGATTTAAATAGTCAAATCGGGCACGAACATTTTAACCCATCCAAATTAGGTAAAAACGGAAAATAACAAAATAGAGATCGCAAGCGTTAAATACGTATTAAATAATTAAACTCGCAAAATAATTATTTTAATAAATAAATTTCCGAATAAAATTATTAGAAAGCACGGGGTGTTACAGTTTAATAGAACATGATAACTTCTACCACGGCCCAGGACACGTGGTACGAAAATCGTGAGAAACTGAAACGCAGCCCAGTACGACCTCTAAACTGCCCAAATTACGGTCTTTAATACACGGTTTTCGTTATTTGTGGGCCCGGGTCAGAAATGGCAGTAAATCACACTAACAGTTTATTGACTCATATAAAGCTCCCACGCAAATTTTGAGAATAAACGGAGGAGATTTAAGGGTGTCCGTATGCGATAAACGTTTTTCAGGGGTTACTCGGTTTATCGAGAAAATGGATAAATACGTGTTATCTGATGGTTTAATCGAACATGGTAACTTCTTCCACGGCCCAGAACACCTGGTACAAAAAACATGAGAAACAGAAACGCTGCCCAGTACGACCTTCTAAACGGCCCAAATGGCCAAATTACATCCTATAATACACGGTGTTCGGTATTTTGTGGCCCCGGGGTCAGAAAACGCTTATTGGCTCAGATAAAGTTTCCACGCAAATTTTGAGCATAAACGAAGGATATTTGAAGGTGCCGTATGCGATAAACGTTTTTCGGGGTAACTACATTATCGAGAAAATGGATAAATACGCGTTATCTGATTGTTTGATTGAACATGGTATACTTCTACCACGGCCCAGGACACATGGTACAAAAATCGTGAGAAACTGAAACGCAGCCCAATACGACCTCTCAAACGGCCCAAACTACGGTATATAATACACGGTTTTTGAGATTTTGCGGCCCCGAGTCAGAAATCGCAATAAATCACACAAACAGTTTATTGGCTCAGATAAAGCTTCCACGCAAATTTTGAGCATAAACGAAGGAGATTTGAGGGTGTCCGTATGCGATAAATGTTTTTCGGGGGTAACTCGGTTTATCGAGAAAATGGACAAATACGCGTTATCTAATGAAAAATCGAACATTATAACTTCTACCACGGTCCATGACACGTGGTACAAAAATCGTGGGAAACTAAAACGCAACCTAGTACGAACTACCGAACGACCCAAATTACAGCCTATAATACACGGTTTTCGGTATTTTGCGGCCCCGGGTCAGAAAGCGGCCGATTACGTAAGGTCAGAAATGACTGTGTTAGATTTGTTATCGTGTTCGATTAAATCCAACGCATAACCTGGGCTGTGCAATTGTTATCGTAATTAAACCAACAGATAAAAAGTATTTATGCATTTTAACTAAAATAGAGGTATCTCCGAAAAACTTTTTCGCATCCAACACCCTCAAATCTCCTCTGTTTATGCTCAAAATTTGCGTGGGAGCTTTAACTGAGCTAATAAAATGTTTGTGTGATTTACTGCCATTTCTGATCCGGGGCCACAAAATACTGAAAACCGTGTATTATATGCTGCAATTTGGGCCGTTTGGGAGGTCGTACAAGGTCATGTTTCATTTTCTCATGAGATTTTTACCTCATATCCTGGGCCGTGTTAGTAGTTATTATGTTCGATTAAACCAACAGATAACAAGAATTTATCAATTTTCACGAGTAACCGAGGTACCTCCAAAAAACGTTTATCGTTACCCGACACAATCAAATCTCCTCCGTTTATGAAAATTTGCAAGCCAAATTTTGTGTGATTTAATGCCATTTCTGACCCGGGTCACAAAATACCAAAAACCGTGTATTAGCCTGTAATTAGGGCCGTTCAGGAGGTCGTACTGGGCTATGTTTAAGTTTCTCATGAATTTTTTACCTCATATTCTGGGCCGTGTTAGAAGTTACCCTGCTCGATGAAACCAACAGATAACAAGAATTTATCCATTTTCACGAGAAACCGAGTTTCCTCCGAAAAACGTTTATCGTATGCCGACACCATCAAATCTCCTCCGTTTATGCTCAAAATTTGCGTTGAACCTTTATTTAAGGCCATAAAATGTTTGTTTGATTTACTGCCATTTCTGACCTGGGGCCACAAAATACCGAAAACCGTGTATTATAGGCTGTAATATGGGCCGTTCGGGAGGTCGTACTGGGCTGCGTTTCAATTTCTCACGATTTTAGTACTATATGTCATGGGTCGTGGTAGAATTTACCATGTTCAATTAAACCATCAGATAACAAGTTATTATCCATTTTCTCGATAAACCGAGTTACCCCCGAAAAACGCTTATCGCATAGCGACACCCTCAAATCTCCTCCGTTTATGATACAAATTGGCGTGGGAGCTTTATCTGAGCTAATAAAATTATTGTGTGATTAACTGCCATTTCTGACACAGGGCCACAAAATACCGAAAACCGTAAATTACATGCTGTAATTTGGGCCGTTCAGGAAGGTCGTAGTGGGCTGCGTTTCAATTTCTCACGATTTTTGTACCATATGTCATGGGCCGTGGTAGAAGTTACCATGTTCGATTAAACCATCAGATAACAAGTTATTATCCATTTTCTCGATAAACCGATTTACCCCCGAAAAACGCTTATCGCATAGCGACACCCTCAAATCTCCTCCGTTTATGATAAAAATTTGCGTGGGAGCTTTATCTAAGCTAATAAAATGTTTGTGTGATTTACTGCCATTTCTGACCCATGGCAAATAATTTCCGAAAATCGTGGATTAGGCTGCAATTTGGGTCGTTCGGGAGGTCGTATAGGGTCATGTTTCATTTTATCACGAAATTTGTACCACGTGTCCTGGGTTGTGTTAGTTGTTATCCTGTTCGATTAAACCAACAGATAACAAGTATTTATCCATTTTAACGATAAATAGAAGTACATCCGAAAAACGTTTATCGCATACCAACACCCACAAATCATCTCTGTTTACGCTCAAAATTTGCGTGGGAGCTTTAACTGAGCTAATAAAATGTCTGTGTTATTTAGTGCCCTTTCTGACCCGGGGCCACAAAATACTGAAAATCGTGTATTATAGGCTGTAACTTGTGCCGTTCATGAGGTCGTATTGGGTTGCGTTTCAGCTTCTCACGATATTTTTACAACGTGTCCTAGGTCGTGGTCGAAGTTACCATGTTCGATTAAACCATCAGATAACACGTGTTTATCCATTTTATTGATAAACCGAGTTACCCCCGAAAAACGTTTTATCGCATATGGACAGCCTCAACTCTCCTCCGTTTAAGCTCAAAACTTGCGTGGGAGCTTTATCTAAGCCTATAAAATGTTTGTGTGATTTACTGCCATTTCTGACTCGGGGCCACAAAATACCGAAAACCGTGTATTATATAGGCCGCAATTTGGGCCGTTTAGGAGTTCGTACTAGGTCATGTTTCATTTTCTCATGAATTTTTTACCTCATATCCTGGGCCGTGTTAGTAGTTACCATGTTCGATTAAACCAACAGATAACAAGAATTTATCAATTTTCACGAGTAACCGAGTTACCTCCGAAAAACGTTTATCGCTTACCGACATAATCAAATCTCCTCCGTTTATACTCAAAATTTGCGTGGGAGTTTTATCTGAGCCAATAAAATGTTTGTGTGATTTAATGTCATTTCTGACCCGGGGCCACAAAATACCGAAAACCGTGTATTAGCCTGTAATTAGGGCCGTTCAGGAGGTCGTACTGGGCTATGTTTAAGTTTCTCATGAATTTTTTTACCTCATATCATGGGCCGTGTTAGAAGTTACCCTGCTCGATTAAACCAACAGATAACAAGAATTTATCAATTTTCACGAGAAATCGAGTTTCCTCCAAAAAACGTTTATCGTAAGCCGACACCATCAAATCTCCTCCGTTTATGCTTAAAATTTGCGTTTAAGCTTTATTTAAGGCAATAAAATGTTTGTGTGATTTACTGCCATTTCTGACCTGGGGCCACAAAATAACGAAAACTGTGTATTATAGGCTGTAATTTGGGCCGTTCGGGAGGTCGTACAGGGCTGCGTTTCAATTTCTCATGATTTTTGTACCATATGTCATGGGCCGTGGTAGAACTTACCATGTTCGATTAAACCATCATATAACAAGTTATTATCCATTATCTCGATAAACCGAGTTACCCCCGAAAAACGCTTATCGCATAGCGACACCCTAAAATCTCCTCCGTTTATGATACAAATTTGCGTGGGAGCTTTATCTGAGCTAATAAAATGTTTGTGTGATTTACTGCCATTTCTGACCCGGGGCCACAAAATACCGAAAACCGTGTATTATAGACTGTAATTTGGGCCGTTCAGGAGGTCGTCGTGGGATGCGTTTCAGTTTCTCACGATTTTTGTACCATATGTCATGGGTTGTGGTAGAAGTTACCATGTTCGATTAAATCATCAGATAACAAGTTATTATCCATTTTCTCGATAAACCGATTTACCCCCGAAAAACGCTTATCGCATAGCGACACCCTCAAATATCCTCCGTTTATGATCAAAATTTGCGTGGGAGCTTTATCTGAGCTAATAAAATGTTTGTGTTATTTACTGCCATTTCTGATCCGGGGCCACAAAATACCGAAAATCGTGTATTAGGCTGCAATTTGGGCCGTTCGGGAAGTCGTATAGGGTCATGTTTCATTTTCTCACGAAATTTGTACAACGTGTCCTGGGCAGTGTTAGTTGTTATCCCGTTCGATTAAACCAACAGATAACAAGTATTTATCCATTTTAACGATAAATAGAGGTAACTCCGAAAAACGTTTATCGCATACCAACACCCTCAAATCTTCTCTATTTATGCTCAAAATTTGCGTGGGAGCTTTATATGAGCCAATAAAATGTTTGTGTGATTTATTGCCATTTCTAACTCGGGCCACTAAATACCGAAAACCGTGTATGTGGGCCGTTCGGGAGGTCGTACTGGCAGCGTTTCAGTTTCTTACGATTTTTGTACCACGTGTCTTGGGCCGTGGTAGAAGTTACCATGTTCGATTAAACCATCAGATAACACGTATTTAACAATTTTCTCGATAAATCGAGTTTCCTCCGAAAACGTTTATCGCATACTGACACCCTCAAATCTCCTCCGTTTATGCTCAAAATTTGCGTGGGAGCTTTATCTGAGCCAATAAAATGTTTGTGTGATTTACTGCCATTTCTGACCCGGGCCCACAAAATACCGAAAACCGTGTATTATAGGCTGCAATTTGGGCCGTTTGTGAGGTCGTACTAGGTCATGTTTCATTTTCTCATGAATTTTTTACCTCATATCCTGGGCCGTGTTATTAGTTACCATGTTTGATTAAACTAACAGATAACAAGAATTTATCCATTTTCACGAGAAACAGAAGTACCTCCGAAAAACGTTTATCGCATACCAACACCCTCAAATCTCCTCTGTTTATGCTCAAAATTTGCGTGGGAGCTTTAACTGAGATAATAAAATGTTTGTGTGATTTAGTGCCATTTATGACCCGGGGGCACAAAATACCGAAAACCGTGTATTATAGGTTGTAATCTGGGCCGTTCGGAAGGTCGTACTGGGCTACGTTTCAGTTTCTCAAAATTTTTGTACCACGTGTTTTCGGCCGTGGTAGAAGTTACCATGTTCGATAGAACATCAGATAACACGTATTTATCCATTTTCTCGATAGACCGAGTTACCCCCAAAAAATGTTTATCGCATACCGACACCCTCAAATCTCCTCTGTTTATTATAAAAATTTGTGTGGAAGCTTTATCTGAAAAAATAAAATGATTTTGCGATTTACAGTCATTTCTGACCCGGTGCCGCAAAATACCACAAATCGTGTATAGGCTGCAATTTGGGCCGTTCGGGAGGTCGTATAGGGTCATGTATCATTTACTCATGAATTTTGTACCGCATTTCTTGGGCCGTGGTAGAAATTACCATGTTAGATTAAACCATCAGATAACACGTATTTATCCATTTTCTCGATAAACCGAGTTACCCAAGAAAAACGTTTATCGCATACCGGCACCCTCAAATCTCCTCCGTTTATGCTCAAAATTTGTGTGGGAGCTTTATCTGAGCTAATAAAATGTTTGTGTGATTTACTGTCATTTCTGACCAGGGGCTACAAAATACTGAAAACCGTGTATTATAGGCTGTAAATTGTGCCGTTCGAGAGGTCGTACTAGGCTGCATTTCAGTTCTCAAGATTTTTGTACCACGTGTCCTGGGTCGTGGTAGAAGTTATCATGTTCGATTAAACCATCAGATAACACGTATTTATCCATTTTAATGATAAACCGAGTTACCCCCGAAAAACGTTAATCGCATACAGACACCCTCAAATCTCCTCCGTTTATGCTCAAAACTTCTGTGGGAGCTTTATCTGAGCCAATAAAATGTTTGTGTGATTTACTGTCATTTCTGACTCGGGGCCACAAAATATCGAAAACCGTGTATTATAGGCTGCAATTTGGGCCGTTTGGGAGGTCGTACTAGGTCATGTTTCATTTTCTCATGAATTTTTTTACCTCATATCCTGGGCCGTGTTATTAGTTACCATGTTTGATTAAACTAACAGATAACAAGAATTTATCCATTTTCACGAGAAACAGAGGTACCTCCGAAAAACGTTTATCGCATACCAACACCCTCAAATCTCCTCTGTTTATGTTCAAAATTTGTTTAGGAGCTTTAACTGAGCTAATAAAAGGTTTGTGTGATTTACTGCCATTTCTGATCCGGGGCCACAAAATACCGAAAACCGTGTATTATAGGCTATAATTTGGCCCGTTCGGGATGTCGTACTGGGCTGCATTTCAGTTTCTCACGATTTTTGTACCACGTGTCGTAGGTTGTGGTAGAAGTTACCATGTTTGATTAAACCATCAGATTACACGTATTTATCCATTTTATTGATAAACCGAGTTACCCCCGAAAAACGTTTATCGCATACGGGCACCCTCAAATCTCCTCCGTTTATGCTCAAAACTTGTGTGGGAGCTTTATCTAGCCAATAAAATGTTTGTGTGATTTACTACCATTTCTGACTCGGGGCCACAAAATACCGAAAACAGTCTATTAGGCTGCAATTTGGGCCGTTAGGGAAGTCGTACTAGGTCATGTTTCATTTTCTCATGAAATTTTTACCTCATATCCTGGGCCGTTGTAGAAGTTACCATGTTCGATTAAACCATCAGATAACACGTATTTAACCATTTGCTCGATAAATCGAGTTACCCCCGAAAAACGTTTATCGCATACGGACACACTCAAATCTCCTCCGTTTATGCTCAAAACTTGCGTGGGAGCTTTATCTGAGCCAATAAAATGTTTGGGTGATTAACTACCATTTCTGAATTGAGGCCACAAAATACCGAAAACAATGTATTAGGCTGCAATTTGGGCTGTTTGGGAGGTCGTACTACGTTATGTTTCATTTTCTCATGATTTTTTTACCTCATATCCTGGCCGTGTTAGTAGTTACCTTGTTCGATTAAATCAACAGATAACAAGAATTTATCCATTTTTACGAGAAACCGAGGTACTCCGAAAAACGTTTATCGCATACCAACACCCTCGAATCTTCTCTAATTATGCTCAAGATTTGCGTGGGAGCTTTAACCGAGCTAATAAAATGTTTGTGTGATTTACTGTCATTTCTGACCCGGGCCATAAAATACTGAAAACCGTGTATTATAGGCTGTATTATGTGTCGTTTAGGAGGTCGTACTGGGCTGCGTTTCAGTTTCTCACGATTTTTGTGCCACGTGTCCTGGGTCGTGGTAGAAGTTAACATGTTCGATTAAACCATCAGATAACACGTATTTAACCATTTTCTCGATAAACCGAGTTACCCCCGAAAAACGTTTATCGCATATGGACATCCTCAAGTCTCCTCCGTTTATGCTCAAAACTTGCGTGGGAGCTTTATCTGAGCCAATAAAATGTTTGTGTGATTTACTGCCGTTTCTGACTCGGGGCCACAAAATACCTAAAACCGTGTATTATAGTCTGCAATTTGGGCCCAAAATCTTTCTTACCCACTTGTTTTCTTGTACAGGATATTCAAACTAAAGCCAGTCTTCTAATGGGGCCCACACGTGATGGTGTCTACTAATGGCCGATTGACTCGTCTCCGCAAGCCATAGCTATAGCGCTCAAATGGGGCAATTTCCATCACCGCTTTCGTCACCCTCACCTTTCAGTTTTACAAAAAAATAATGTCTTCTTTATCATTGCCTAATAAAATTAATGATAATTGTCACTCGTGTTCTATTTACAAAAGTCATAAACTCCCATTTTCAATTTCGTCATTAAAAAGTCACTTACCCCTAGAAATAATTTTTAGTGATGTTTGGACCTCTCCCACTTACTCGTTTGACAACTATAAATACTATATTATCTTCGTCGATCACTACACTAAATATATACGGCTATTTCCTATCCGACATAAATCCGACTCATTACAAATTTTTACACATTTTAAAGCTCTAGTCGAAAAGAAGTTTTCAAAACAAATTATTACCCTCTACTCCGATAATGGTGGCGAATACCAAAAACTTGCCCCGTTCCTCGCCTCCCATGGCATCTCTCACCTCACATCCCCTCCCCACACTCCCAGGCACAATGGCTATGCAGAACGACGTCATCGACATGTAGTGGAAACTGGTCTCGCCCTCCTTGACCACACCTCTCTCCCTCCCAAATACTGGAGTCTTGCCTTCCAAACTGCATCCTATCTCATAAACCGCATGCCCACATCTACCCTTGATTATTCTACCCACTACAATAAACTCTTTCACAGTCTCCCCACCTATAACAACCTTCACAATTTTGGTTGCCTCTGCTACCCATGGCTCAAACCATACACAGCCCACAAACTTGACCCACGTTCCCTTGCGTGTGTGTTTGTCGGCTACTCCCCGATTCAACACGCCTATCTATGTCTTGACCTGTCCTCAAACCGCATATACTCCTCCCGGCATGTCAAGTTTGTTGACACTCAGTATCCCTTTCGTACTCAACCACAAAACTCCGATCCCTTACCCAATCCGTCCCAATGGTGTCTCTCCTCCATACCCACCACCACTCCTTCACCTTCAAACACCATTACTACCCCTTCCACTCCTCAACCTACCACCTCCCCTCATTCTGGACTCTGATACTCTTGATCAGTGGCGGGGTTAGGATTTGAATTTAGGAGTGGGCGGGGGTGAGGGGAATGACTATTTTCATAAGATACATTTAAAAAATTTCGAAATTTTTTGCTAAAAATTTCGAAAATTTCAACCGTCAAGAAAGGCAAGCGCCTCTGCAAACCCCCTCTAACTCCACCAATGCTCTTGAGTCTTGATCAACAACAAAGTAAAAATATTATTGAGGAGTTAATGCTCCTAGAAGTCCTTAGACCATGAAAACAACACCACACGCTCTCTCTCTCTCTCACACACACACAACGTACGTAGAAACAACACGGAGAAGAACGTATGAAAGCTGAAAAATTGCTTTTCTTTGTCCCCACCCCACTAACACTTAACATACCTTTGGCCCACATGTATGCATGTGGATGTGGTTCATATAAATTTATCTGTGATCTAGTAGAGTAGTAGACTATACAATGGAAGCCCATTTGATATTTCAATTCTTGTCAACACTTGTTCTACATTTGGCCCTACTAATTTCACCATCAAATTATTATTTAAGACAAATATTATTCGTCGTAAGTTTAAGATGAATTACATGTTACCATTTTTTAATAAATAATGATCGCGTGACGACTACCTGATTTAGCTTAAAAAATTATATTGATTACATTTTTCTTAAGATGAATTATATCCCGTATTAAATTATTAAATGTGGTAAGAAGAAAAAAATAAGGAAAAACTTAAACTCGTGATCACCTTGTTATAATCAAATTAAATTATCTTGCAACTTTGTAATTTTATTTATATAACTCTATATGTATATAAGTAAACAAAATGTGACGTACAGAAATTTCATTATTAAAATATAAATAAATAAGTAATTATTACGTGAGACAATCGCATTGTCTTAAAAAAAAACTTATTCATTATCAATAAATGATGGTTTATGTATAAAAATGAACCGTCTTACGGTATCAGATCGTCTTACTCTGTTATTTATCAAAATAAATAATCAAGGCAAATACTAATTTAAGATAGGTGTATCCGTCTTGCTTAAGATGGTCAAATATTATTAATAATATAAAATATTAAATACATAGAAAAATGCAAATATATTTATCTTATATGCTCATCTTAACATGTCTTAATATTAAGACACGCCACTTGGTCTTGCTTTAGACGAATCATTTTGGTATCAAGCAATAAAATAAGATTTTGAAAGCATTTTACAGCTAGATTTGACCGCTATTGAAAACAAGTTATCATAAACTATAATTATATTTTATCAAAAATTGACAACATATTTAACCTCGTTTTATTTTTCAGACGAAAATAATCCGTCTAAAATAAGAATTTGCGAAACATGAATACCTCCATATTCTCCATCTATAGACGAATAATGAAGAAGTGAAGACAAGGAAATGTTAACACAAACAGTAGGTCTTGCTTAAGACGGGTCGGATCTTACAACGGGTATTTTGTGAAAGGAAATGGGTAGAGGGGACAATGTGGGCTCCCCCCATGTGCTCTCCACTCACCCTTGATGGGTATTTTGTGAGAGAATATGGTATCCGTCTTAAGCTTAAGACGGATACCTCGGTCTTAAATAAGAATTTGTGTAACACAAAAGAGGAGTATGCAGTGAGCACATAGTATCATCCATTTGTCGATCCATTTACATATTTATTACATTAAAAATATTCAAATTGGTATGAACAAATGTCTTGAATATATGGTTTGACTGGTCAAGACCTATTATTATTTCAAACATGCTGTCAGGTTTCATACTAAAAATTTATCACTTTCATTACCTTGGATCCTAAGTAAAATAAGCATTGGACAGTTAAAAGTATACTGCATTTCTGATTTCTGTTGGCTATTACAGTATTCAGAAATACAGTATCATATTTTAGATAATTGTATATATGGTCAGAATTCAGAAACAATTGGTAATAAAATATGTAAAAATGTTGTAACGTCAATATTGAGTTATCTAGTTTATAGTACTTGCTAAAAATTTTAAACGTATTCGTATTTCTTCGTGAAGTTTTACCTCAAATTATTACAACCGACTATCTTTATAGCGGTTTAGGTAATTACTTACAAATATTTCATGATAATATTGCATATAAGACAGTATTACAATTTACAAATTAGGACTTCACATAAAGTACTTGATTCTCGTTTCAAATTTGTTTACCTTTTACATTTTTTGTAAATAACATTTTAGTTTTTGGTAAACAATTAATTTAAATAAGAATGTAACTGTTTATATTAAGATGCACTTCATTTAACGATAACATAAATCGAGCGCATGCATAAGTAATTATAAGTAATTACATAATTGCTTGTTTATAAAAACGGATATCTCTGTTTTAAGCCAGCAAGATCTATCTAAGTAATTATAAGATTGATGTAGCCTATAACTTATCGGTTCATTTCCCCTTGAGACGTGTTATGTTCGTTTGAAACAATAAATAAATAAGGCTTTGATATCATTTTACAGCAAAATGTGAGCACGTTTAAATTGTAACACTAACTAAATAATCATTGTGATTACATCTGATCATCAAAATCTTGCCTTATTATTCACACGGAAAAACAAAAATTTACCCTAATTAAAATCATTGTAATTACATTTAACCATAAAATGTTCGAGTATCTACTAATAAACATAAAGGGCATAGTAAAATGAAGAAGGTGGAATCTAAAACGGTGGCGTCAGAGGAACGTAGGAAGAAAGAATAGAGAAAAGAGTGAATGTCAGAGAAGTACGAGTTGAATGAAATTGAACGAGGGCGGTGCTTCCAATTAATAGACCTTTTTACAAGCAATCAATATTTCTGTCATTGAATCTCATATATGCTTTGTGCTAAGACTGCTAACTACTTGTATTGCATGTGCAACCATATGAAGTATATCTCTTTTACTTCTTCCACTACGTTTTCATCGTCTTTACTATTTCGAGTGTTGAGCATGGTGAAATGTACTTGAAACCGTCTGCAATTGGATCGAATATATACGTGTTAAACTGTACTGGATTGAGTTGAACTGCGACGAATTGAATGAATAGAAAAAAGTTAATGTGATGGACAAAAACGAGTTAAGAAAACTTAAACTAAACTGAAATGAATTTCTAATACGTGAATTGAATTGTATGATATGCTGAATTGAGCATAACTAATGTGAGGTGAGCTGAGGTGATTGAGTAAATAAGAATAAATTATTTGTTTTAAGTTTTAAGAAATCTTAAAATAAAAAATACATTGTTTATTATCATGTCATTTTACTTTTTACTCAAAAAGAATAAATAGAAGGAGTTAATGTTATTGTTTTTCGGTATTTCATATAATTATTATTTCATTCAGCATTATTATAATTTACGTGGAAAAACCCAATAGTAACACATCTGAGTGTTGTCACACATTGATAAAAGAGGGGATAATTTATTGAAGGGGTTACTCCATCCTTTTATTGTCAATTGATTTTAGAGTGAATCCAATTTGTTTAGTTTTTAGGTGTAAACCATACAGTTTAATCCGAATTAGAGCCGGGAAGGACCACTGTCCACTGTACCTCTGGTTAAGGTAGAACAACTTTATATCAGTTGATCTAAGTGCTCATGACTATGATATAACAATTTATGAAGCTAGTAAATACAAGTCCTATAATCATTTGACAAATGTAAGAGAAATAACTCATTTACTTGTCAATTACTTCCTTTTTTATCTATGTGACATGCTTTAATAAGAGTTCTTAACGTATAACCAAAAAAACAATGCAAAACATTTCGATAAGACAGTTATTTCGTAATTATTATAGAATGCTATTTTAAAGATTACTCCAATTAAACTGATAATTGGACAACACAAAGTGAAGCAAAAGTACACTTTATCACATGAACAACCACGTGAATTTATGTCTCCTAAATTTCACAATTATAATACCAACATAACATCGTCATTAATTATTGCGACATGATTTGAAAGCTTTGAAATATAATTTCAAACTTAAAAACTTCATAGATACAAAATCTTATCTTCAAATGAGTTACATCAAAAGCTTAATGATACTCCCTATCATCCATACCAAAGGTAACATTTGGCTTTTCACACTTGTCGATGCGCGTTTTGCAACGTGAATATCTTTAGTGACACATTATTAAAAATTATAATAATTTGATATTCTTATAGCATTCATAATGATGAATCAAACAAGATCTCGCATGACTATATTTTCTCTTATATATTAGGAATAATATCAGAGATTCTCTACACTCATGAATAGTGCAAAAAACCTAATGTTACCTTTGCTCTGGATGGGAGGGAGCAATTAACAAACAAACAAAACCTCAAATCAAAACTAGTTTGGACATCATAATCATCATAATCATATGTTACGTAGTGTTATTCACACTTTAAGCTAAAATCCATTACTGCTTTTTATGAAAGACCTAATTCACAACGTCTGTCGATTATATGTAAAAAAGATCGTCATTTATTGACAATAAAAAGGCATTCCATATATGATGTCTTATTTAGACTATTTAATTTCACCTAAAAATTTCATCTTAGATAAACGCGATTTTAAGGCTTAAAATTTTTACCGAGCAATGTTATGCACACCATTTTTCGATTAAAACTTAAGAGCGAAAAATTAATCATCATTACGAATACACATTAACTTCTTTACTCCCTCTAAATCTCTAATAGGGCTTGCAATTACAAGAAATTATTATTGTAATAATGATTAATTTATAGGATTAAGGGGGGGATTATGGAATCATTTATTCTAAAGTGGGTGATGACATTATTAAAGAATATAAGTCAAACTATAAGATTGGACCATAAGTCGTAGTTAATACCCAAAACAAACAGTTTTTAAACATGTTTCTTATGCACAAGTACCTATAGAATCCAACCACGTCATACTTTTTTTAATATTTTTTGTACTTAGTCAAAACAGTGTTGGACATGTGCTGACGGGGCCAAGGGACTGTTGCAACAGTAAATTAACATTATATTATCGGTTTTTGTAATGTTAAGCTCACTATGTTAATATTTATAAGAGATTCTCATTAATTATGGTAAAATTACGTTTATACTTGCATTTTTGATAAGAATCTCTTATAAATCTTACCATAATAAGCTTATTAACGTGTGACCTTAGGACACACGTTAGAAAAACTCGATTAATAAACTAATTTTACTAACAAAAATAGGTTTCCTCCTTTTCAATTTTAAAGTATGGAGTAATTTACAAAAAGTATTCTAAAATATTTCTTTATTTAAATTCATACACTACCCTTTTCGCTTACTCGACCTCTTTAATCTCATTTTTATAATTGATGCAATTAAAGGGTTATACTGATACAGTAACATGTTAATATGAGTCGAATTTTATTATTTGTTCATATTGTATTCTTTGTAAACTCTAGTTCAAATAGAACTTATAAAATTGGTTTTTTTTGGAAAAATCTTGTATATGAGAATATGAGATATAAGAGTAGGTGATTTTATTTTAGTTCGACCTTTAAGGCTTATATTTGATTAGGCCAACATTTGTTTTTAAAACTAATAACTAGTCTCAATTTATCTAACGATTATAAAATATTTTAGTATTTAACTAATATGAGTAATGTTTAGTTATCTTGAGCTATACTAATTAAGTTAATTAAACTAGTTTTTTTTATAACTAGGTTGTTAATTTTTTTAGTGTGTATTACAAAATACTTTCCACATATGAAATAATTAATCTAATTTAACTATCGTGAATAAGTTTAATATACCGGTATCAGTATAAGATCAATTATAGATCTAATTTTATACTCAAAACATTTCACTACTTCAAGTCTCATTCATGGGGCATATATATGACCTAGACACTATAAACTTCCCTATCCCCTTTATTTTAATCCTTAACTCCTAAGCCCCCTATATATAAATTTTCTTTAAGACCCCAAAATTCAAACAATTGATAAATTCTAAGCAAAGCTCTCAAAACCCTTATCTCTTCTATTTTAATACTTTCTTCATTCTCTTTACTTCTACTTTGGCCACCCATGGCCTATGAAGACACACATTTCTACTCATCATCAGAAAAAAAATGGAAATTATTCAAAAGAGAAAGTTCATCAACAAATAAATCTTCATCTCATTACATTGATTCATCATTAATGCGTAGTTATTCAAATAAAAATAGTAATTATAATAATAATACATCTCCAAATTTCCTTAGAAGTTTTTCACAAAAACCCTCATCTAAATTAAGTAGAAGCTCCTCTTTAAAGAGTTCATGCCCTTCTTCTCCTACACTTAGAAGAAGCAACTCAACCAAGAATAAATCGAATCTAATGCGAAGCTTTTCGAAGAAAAGTAATGCATTTGGCAAGAAATGTACTAATTTGGCTAAGGAACAAAAGGCTAGGTTTTACATTATGAAGAGATGTGTTTCTATGCTTGTTAGTTGGCGCAAACATGGTGATTCTTGATGCATTAGATATGTTATCGTTATATATCGTCGATGATCTGAGTAAGTCATCTTCGAGATCACAAATACTTGTATAAGACAGTTCGATGTCCTAGTAGAAATTAAAGTCTCCCTAGCTAGGTACCATTATATTATAGTTACATGAAAGAAAATATTTGGCCATTGCATTTTCATTTGCATTTGGATTTGTGGTATGATTATTATTATTACAACTTCATATGTCAAAGATAAGCCATCTACTTCTTTTATATTTATTATAGATGTTATAATGATAGATTATCTTTGTTTAATTTTATTTAATTAGATGTTATATTAGTTAGTTTAATTTATTTTAGTAGTGTAATATGCATTATTATGCAAATATATATACATTTAGAAATGTTTATGTATAGATATAGAAGTTATTTCCGGTCCAGTCACCAGAAGTAGTTATATATAATAAATATGTAACGATATGATGATTCATGTTATCCGACCTTATATTCAGATGTATCAAGCACACATAAACTACTTAGACCATTATTTATTTTCATTTTTACTTAATTGTAGTATTCCATCTTTTTGTTTTCTTTTTTCTTATTCATGATAATAAAATTTTGTTATCAGTTAGCCTGCAAATTTACATTTTTCATCTTTTGTCTTTGGTAAGTCAGAATATAGAATAATTCATACATCTGTTGAAATTGTCAAATGCATGAATATGAATACATATAATATATATAGTATATATAATATATTTCAAATTTACTAATAGTCCACAAATATATAAGATGGGCATGCATTATTTAAATTACATAAATCAGATGTACATAACAATATAACATACAGTTATACAGAACGCATGTGAGCTTCACACCCCTTCTTCCAACTTAGAATAAAAACAATTGAGTGAGTTAAGAATTGCTGGAAAGTTTGTTTAATTTGATAGTATTTGATAGCCATCTTTAATTTGTTTTTTTTGTGTGTTTTCGTGAATAATTTGACGATTTAATTAACTTATACTAGGGTAAAATTTATCATATCTCAATCGGTGCTGATGTTAGCTACTAAGCTAGCTAGATTTATTGGTAAAGTTATGAGGGGTACATCCGTACAACTTCGTCTCTATAAGACATGTTGGTTATTCGTTCTTTACGTAACTGTCCTTAATGATTCGTATGAGTCGTATGACGCTCATCGATAACAGCTCTTTTGTGTTACACTTTTTTCGTTCTACTTAATAGGAGTAGTTATCTATGTTCGAAATAATCCCCTCACAAGAAAAAAAAACAATGGCGCGATTATGATAGTCGAAATAATAATAAAAAAAATGTAAGCAATACCGTATCACTATAACGTGCAAATTGAATTGATTCTACACTATTGCAAATCTAATTATCTCGATTAGTGTTGGTAAGTAAGGAGTAATTAACATGCACAACAACATATATATATGAAGGCTGCAAATTTACGAGTATGAGGTAAATACGTAGCTACTACGGAGTATTGAGTACATGCTTACATATAACCAACATTATAAATTCTTGTGTAATACCGTCTTAACATACAATGGCTCACACAACCGATTAAAATAGAGATAAAAAATAAGGTTGTGAAAACTAGTAAGTTAACACGGTCAAACACTGCATGCAACGCTTAACTCAATTCACATGCTTCATCATCCCATATCTGTTGTATTAAGGTGTAAAACCGTTGATGAACTTCAACCATCAATTTAATCTCAGTACAAGAATTAAATGTTCGGGCAACTATCATATGCGACTGAAATCGATCACTTGGTCGCTATTTTAGACACGAGCGGCAGATTTCAGTCGCCAAATTGGCGACGGAGAAACTATAAGGGTTACAATGCTTATATAGGACTACAAGAAAGATCTAGAATATACGAGTTACCTAATTGTGATATGAACAGAATAAGGAAAATATAAAGTAATGGAAATTTTAACAAATAAGTATAGACAGGATTAAGGTAAACGAATATTAGGAAATATTCTTAACAGAAACTAGTCGCCAAAAAGGGAAATTAGCTAGTGGAAGTAAGCGCTAAATTGGCAACTAAAGGTAACTGTAGTTGTCAAATTGGCGACTGAAATATCAGTCGCCAATAGCTAACTTTCTGTCGTCAATTTCGTGACGAAATGTACTTTCAATCACCAAGTGGTCACCAACGACACGGATCAGGGGCTGGCGACCAAAATAAGTCGCCAATTGGCGACGGAATTTTATTGGCGACGATATTTGACTCAGTCTCCAATGCGAATCAGGGGGTTGGCAACTAATTTAGTCGTCAAATTAGTAAATGTACGGACTAGTTTAGTCGCTAAATTAGTAAATGTACGGACTATTTCAGTCACAATTTGGTGACGGATTGCAGTCGCCCAAGTCAATATGCAGTCACCAATTGGACGACTGTTTTTTGCAGCCGTCTATTATAGTCGCCCAAGCATTTAATTCTTGTGGTGTCTTTTGGTTTAATTTGTTTAATCACATGGTCGTAGGTATGATGACCCTAAGGTCCAAGTTCGAATCATGAGAGCCCTTGATTCTCGCAAATTAAATTTAGCATGTGCAACAGCGACTCTTCAATCAGCTTGGGGTATAATAAAGTATAAAACTACATTTCATAGACGACAGCACGATTATAATAAATTTTCCAAGTATTGTTTTAAGGATTTGAGATTTACCAATAAAGCTTATAAGTTCGTTTACTTAAATATTAAGCTCGAAAATTGCAACATAACTCAAAAACATTACTTATAAACTCAATGAAATTTTGAGTGTTGACATCAAAAATTAAAATGTACCAAGTAAATTATAAACTTTAAAATTCTCATAAAAAATACACATAAACTCGTTTAATATTAAGTCTAATGTTGTACATCAAGTATATGTTCCTTTTTTTTCCCATAAAACCATAAATTGATTTAAGACTTCAACTAACGACTTAAAGCGTTTTTATCGAGACGATTTATTCACATGCTTTATCGTACTATAAATAACTTTACTGTAACATAATACTGTAGTAAAACTACATTTCGAAAAGGAAAGTATTTGGTGTCCTTTCAAAAGGGTGGCATGTGATTGAGGTGAAGCTAAGCATTATATGATGATTAAGAATGTGTGAATCATAATACAAACAACACAACAGCTTTAGCTGGAACTCAAATTCTCCATTCTTCTCTTCTCTTAGCCCTACTTGCATGACCAACCACATCAATCAATGTTTTATTCATCATTTTTTTCTATGGCTATATAGTATATATACCAACAATATAATAGAATCTTCTATGTTAATATCTAATTTAGAAGGTGTTATATGAGAATACCTTTTTCTTGGGTAGAGCGAGTCACGAGGACGATTTTAATACTGGCAGGATTTGAGCTCAGGTCATGATTAACACTACCTTTCATAACTTTAGCTACTAAACTAATTAATATTTGCCGAATAAGAGACGCTGTACAACAAAAGTACTAAATAAGCAAAAGTAAATGTCATTGAAAGTTTGGATGGTTAAATACTTAAATGTAGATAAAGAATTTCGGTTAAATACAATAACCTAATTTATAAACTTCTAAAACCTGGACTAATACATGTGTTCAAATAATTAAAAGCGTTGTATAATGATTAATATCCCCTTATCTTATGCATGTTATTTTATTTAATGATAGCTATACGATAAAATTGTTACAATGCTATAAAACGGTCTTATATAAGCCAATTGTTTGTTAAGGAGATTCAAATATTTTATTGAGTATTGTTTAACTTGGGGGTGACGGGACGACGACCCTTACAAGTATGTATAAAAGATAAATAGACTATAGAGTACCTTTCAAAGAAACCCTTTAACTAATGACTAAGCATATACATTATGAAATAGGATAGAAATCATGTACGAATCATAAATAAATGTCCTGTGTCTTTCACAACCTGCTTATAGAATGGTCAAATAGATATATAAGGACGATTTTGATGCTACCAACATTTAAACTTAGTTATAAGTGTCACCGCTTTTAACATTTTTTTTACTATGATACTTGAACAATTGATGATAGGGGGAGGAGTTCACTATGCTTGTTATCCGTACATGTCTAGCACCTTTTAGAAATTGGAAACCAAAGTAGGAGCAACAAGTTGCCTTCTTTTTGTTGTTTGAATCTATTATTCTTAACTATTTTAGAGACTATAACTTCTTGTTACTACGAATATTTAGGTCACTTTTATTAAGAGTAAAATAGTACAAATGCACCAACAAGTGCTTAGAAAAAGGGGAAAGACAAGTCGTCGTACACTAATTAAATAAATGACTCAAAAAGCAAGAGTAAAATCATGCAATCATGGAGTGAAAAATTCTGCACATTATTAGTAGATGATTTGACAGTGTTTTCAACCAGAATATAACAACTGAGGAAAACACTGCAATAATTGATCACCATTTTATTCCTAGATTGGATGTGCTAATAATTTTAAAACAACTACGGGTATAATTCTTGCTTAAAACGGACATTATTCATTTTAAGTTTAAGACAGTTTAAATACTATCACAATAATAAAGACAATTTTTTTGATATTTTCTAAACAAGAAGAGGGTGATTTGATATGTATTTGACCCATCATAAGCTTAAAACGGATAGCTAACGTCTTAATTGAGAATTTTTTATAAAGCAAGTATAACCGCATAAAAAAAAGTTACAATTGATGTTACAAACATATATCACAAATTCTCATTTAAGACGGGTCAAACCCCCTTCAAATGGTAAGTATGGGTGCAAGTGGCGGGTTCTAGTTGTCTTCCACTTGTCCCACCACTTGTTCTTTATAAGAGGAACTTGACCCGTCCGCTTTAAAAGAGACTTTTGAACATATATAAGGGTAGGTAATATATCAGTAGGTCTTGCTTGCGACGGATCGGATCTTGCGACGGGTATTTTGTGAGAGGAAATGGATAGAGGGGACAAGGTGGGCACCCTCATGTGCTTCTCCACTCACCCTTAATGGGTATTTTGTGAGAGAATATGATATCCGTCTTAAGCTTGCGACAGATAGTGTCCGTCACAAATGAGAATTTGTGGTAATATATATAAGAGGCGTTCATTTATCTAAATAACTTAGTGACAAACCATGATTTTTAAAACCTCCTATGTTTAAGTGCTCTTAAATAGTTATCCTTTGTGAAATATTTACTTTTTTTTTCCCTTTATAAGATTCCAATGTATTACACGGAGTATGTTGGTGTCTCACATTATGCTAATATAAAACGATCTCTATATAGTCTTTTATAGGAATAATTTGTGATCCTTAAATGTCTTTCGAGTGAGTTGATCAGACCTTTTATCCCGTTTTTGTGTTCCATCTTATGTCTCACTTCCTTAATCTTCTAATACCTCATTTTTTTATGTTAGTTGAATACTTATTTTTAATATTTAATGTTTATGTTTCAAGTAAAGAGATAGTAAGGCACAAGATGAAATATAACGATGGCATCGGAAATCCAAACTCTTTCCAATGTTCCATTTAGAAAAGTTAAAAGATAATAATAAAATGAAGGTCGTGAGTACATTAAGTTATAGGGCTAATATGATAAAATTATCAAATATCAATGCTATTTGACTATTTGTGTGATTATGTGAAAGAAAATGACGTCACATATTGACTTACATAAGACGATTTTATATTAATATTGTGTAAAATGTTTATCGCTAACATGCATGTACGAAATAGAATTGTTAAAAGAAATTTTTTTTCAATAATTTTACGTAAATTCGCTCTACACAAGAATATGTGATATATTTATATTCGCTAATTCTCATTTCAGACAGTTGTATCTGTCTAAAATTCAGACAGATAAGATGTGATCGTTTTATGTTAACATTTCCTGATAAAAAATTACTGTTTGAAAGTGACAATTTTAATACCTATAATTTTATCATAAAGTGATCACTTTTGTTATAAAATGGTGTCATTTTTCCCGTCTTAAGCTAAGACTGTTTCATACGAGAATAGATAATTCAGAAAGATGCACGATAATACTCTTTTATATAAAAAAAATGTTCACATTTTATTATATCACATTTTATCAAGGAATTAACTAATTTATATTAATTATATTAATGAGACCGTCTTATATAAGAATCGGTAATTAAAAAAAGACATGAAGATATTGATAGATGCCAAAATTGGGGCCTTAACCTCTGACAAGACGCACGTAGTAATAGTAGGATCAACGACAAGATTCAAGAAGGCCCATCAAAAGCTGACCACACGGCCCGTAACTCCGTAACGCACGTTCAAAATAGTCTGCCCAACTTTGAAAATAGAGTCTATATTGGACCAATGTTGTACCTCTCCTACTACTTCAATTTTTCATAGATCCAATTGATTCTACTTTAACATCATCATCATCTAGAGTCCTAGACATCCATTCGTGTTAGTAAAGCTGTTTCGTGTCAACTAACTTAATTGGTAAAGTCACGAGATAACCGTAGCGGCTTGACTGTAGTGGAGTACGAGAGTGTCTAAAAAAGTTGCAATGACAACGAATTTAGAGGTCACGGGTTCGACTCCCAACACGGGAGTGCTGCGGTTATCTGCCATCAAGGGTTATCTTAATGACTTACCTGGTCCTCGGGCTTACAGGGTGTTCGGGTGCTCTCTAGAGTTACCAAAAAAAAAGTCATGAGATGTGCTGCTCAAAATTTGAATTCAAACTTCAAACACCGTTAGCATCAGAATTGTCATTCGCTGACATCATAATATTTGAATAAAATAATACTCACAGACATTTAACTTGAGCATAATGTTTAAAAGTTGAAATTAATAAATGGTATTTATTATTTTGAACAATATACTCTCAACATAACACTCGTAAATATTTCATTCCAGAACATAACGTGTGCCCTAATTAAGCTTGACCTACTCGTTACATATACATAGGTTAAGCCAATATAGGTGATCAATAGTCTCAAAACCCCGTGTTTCTTAGTTTCTAGCACAATAACACGATTGTAGTTTGTAATGCAAGAAGCGCCAACACGGTAGTGTGGGTCATTTGTTTTAGTCCTTTATATCCAAAACCGAAGATATACGGTTTTCGAGCAGAGAAATACGGTCTTCGTGGAAAGACGGTTTGTAAGGGCCACTTAAGCACGTTTTTCGACAACCAGCTCACGTTTCCTTTCATTGTTAACTTTTACCTAAAAAATACTTAAATGCTATCAAAATCATAAACCGACTTCAAACGTTTACATCAACCGGTAATAAGTTGATTAGGACTGCCACCGTGTTAAAACTCATAAGACAAAGCTAGGTGTCCTTGTAAGTTGTAAGTCTATCTAACTCGAATCCAGACTAAATCGAGAGATGCACATGAAAAGGATATGGTAGAAATCATCAAACAAGAGGGTTTAGTGTCATATTTGTTGGGAGATTGCATGTGCTAGTTGTTCTTGTTTCATTTTCTTAGTTCAATTAGCATTTGGTGGGAAATTAGAGGGGATAACTAAGATTTGTAATTCAAACAAACTAGATAATTTACTTCCCAAAATATGCAAATTCAAAAGATATGTAAGATATATACTCTCCCTACCTTTCATTTGACTAGGAGAAAAAATAAAAGTGATTAATCCCAAATCATAACAATTGCTATGACACCGATCCCGAGAAACACAGCTGCGAACTTGTAAAATGAAGTGTCGAAACGACAAGGGGATTGCGGCTTGTAACCTTTAGCTATAAGATGGCAGATGGCGACATACACAAAGATGCCACAAGCAAAAGCCATAGCGATAGCATATGTCCAATCAGCTACGCGGCCCTCGGCCGTAGCATCAATGCCTATTCCAATGCCGACTCCTATAGGGCTTGATACGGCGAAGGCAAAAGAGTAGAGGATAGTGGCTAGTAGAGGCCTCTTTGGTAGCATTTTCAAAAGAGCGATACCCATTGCTATGGCCGCGAATATTTTGTGAAGCGTTATTGTCCACAGGTTCCTCCAAGCAGCGGCTTCCGTTGCTGGGAATGACGTATTGAAGGTCAGAGTCTTATCTCGAAACGAGAACAGCCGTATAACAAAATATTGACAAACTTTAAAGACTTGTAAATTCTAATATACGATCAAAATCAAAATTTCATGATAGATGAATGTACCTCTGTCATCTAAAAGAGCTGCGCTAAGCATATTAGCATCATTTTCAAGTTTATTAAAGGACATAAAGGACATTTAATCTGGAAAGCCATGTTTTTCAGGTTACTTCGGTGATGTGTCTTGTTTCATATATTCCAGCAGGTCTCTCTTGTGACGGGTCACAACTTGTGACAAAGGATATGTGACCATTTTATAATAAAAAGTAACCATCTACGAGTTTTTATTGCTTTTTATTTATCAGATAATGGTTACATTTTATTATAAAATGGACACATTTCTCTGTCACAAATGATAATTTGTGCAGATATTCGGACATGATAGTTCGACACTTGAGTTTAGATCGAAAATATGAAACTCACATAAAGAAGTCATATCAGAGAAGACCGCCTACTCCTATCTCAAAGATAGGAGACAAGCAGAGTGCCCGGCCCTCCTCAAATTGGAGTGCCAGTAACAAAGAAAGTAATGAACTGATGATGTGCAAGAAGAAAAATTAGAGAAAGTTACAACAAGATTGAAATAAGTTACCTGCAATACCGACTGCGATGCCCTCAAAAACTGAATGAAAACAGAGTGCACTGATAAGAAGGATAGTATCTCCAAGCGACGAAGTTTTCATGAAAACCGGGTTATGCTGCACATCCTCACGGTTACCGAGCTCAGGATGAGCATCATGTTCTGCCTTACCCTGTTCTATTTCCACCCTACTAACGGCCGAGCTTCTTGTGGCAACATGTGTAATAACACAATCGGCAAACATGGTCACAAGGTAACCTGCACAAGCTAACATAAACGAGAAGGGGTACTCAATCGACGTCAGGCTCTCAAATGTCGAAGTGGAATCGCTCAAAAAATGCATCATGGATGTCCCGAGAAAGACTCCTCCGGCAAATTGAGTACCTAGAACGAGAAAACCTTCGTTCCATCTAAGGAAATAGGGAGAAACACCGAAAACAAATGTGCTAACAAAGAATATAGCTAAACAACCCAATTTTACAGCTATGAGCTTCTTTGAATGCAGATTTACGTCGCTACGAGGTTCATCACCGTCATCAATTCCTCCGTGTGCCTCGATTAGTATTTGTTGTAACGAGAAAACGATAAAGACGATGATTGTGATATATGTTGATTTGAAAGATTTGAGAATAATTGGTGTAGTCATTGAACTAATTAACCTCTCTTTTTTCGGATTTGCTTATTTCTTCTGAATTAGTTATGTCAGTTTATATGATTGTCAAATCTTGTTATATAAATTATTCAATAATATATCACAGACTTACTTGGATGATTGCCATATGAACTTCAAATTTTGCAGTACACCATTGACTTTGCAAAAATTGTACTACTACATTACAGTCTGTTACATAGTCATTAATTCATTATAACACAATATACTTAGTCCTTACAAACCATTAGCATAAGTGGGCCGGGCTTCTTGGTAACGACGATCAGGTCCAATAAGTATGATCTATGCTACCCCGACTCTTCTCTTCAACACGTGTTGGAGTGTCGGTCACGGTTATTTTGTGCGAAATGTTCAATGTTGGTCAAAAGTAAAGTGTCGTGTTGGACACGATATATGTGGCCTGGGACACGACACGGCTGCTAACAGTGCTAAGTGAAGTGTTGGGAGTATCATAGAGTATTACTGTTAGAGAAATCAGTCCAATGCCTGTAATGAAGCTCCTAACTAAATCCGAAGCTTAGTTTTATAACGTTAACATCCCGGCTTATAATCTAAAATGCCCAACTTAACAACATTACGGATGCTGTTTGAATATTTACCAAAAGGCATAGAGATGATCTTAAACTGTTAAAACGAGACCGAGCTTTAATCGATACTTACAGGTGGGGTTACCTAATTCGGTCAACCAGGCTTTGAATTGCGAATTAATTCGTGCAATTTACGAACTCGAATTACATCAAATGATAATGTTTTGTATTGGTATAACTTTATCGAATTATTCTCAATCTAGAGCGAATTTTGTATTGGTATTACGAATTCGAATCGGTCGTATTACGAATTAGGTAACCCGGCTTAAAGGCTTACAGCAATAGTTCGGCCAGGATGAGTCTTTTCCTGGGAAGAGTTAACTAGACCAGTGATTATTTAGAAAGGTATGAAGCATGCTGTTTATCCGTGGTATTCCGCGGTCCAACATCAGGAAGACTAATTTTCGCATCTGAAAGCGGAATTGTGCAATTAAAAAAAAAAATAAGCCACATTTTAAAATAATGAAAACTCCGGAATAAATTAATGTAACGTACAAATTTAAATAATGCAATGTCCACAATAATTCATAAAAATTTCAATAAGCTGACAAATGCAATGATGGTAATAAGGATTAAGACAGCTGATCACGGTATCTCGGCCTTAGCTTTGATCTGGCTGTAATGAGACCTCTCTATTTATATACAAGGACGCTGAGAGCGAGAGAAACTTCAGCAGCATTACTGTGACGGATCCTGACCGAGAAAATATATGCAGTTATACGAGTAAATTATCATCAAACACCAGCACGATGAATTGAAGTAATAACTGCAACTTTGCAAGATATACAAGAGACAGCCAGCAATCATGATACTATAAAGTATACAATAATAATATATAAGTTTGAATTTTTCGAAATTCAGACGATATCTGCAGCATCAAAATCTAACTGATCTTTCATTCCTGATCCAACTATCCTTAGTTTGCACACAGGCCATGTGCCTCTTTGTCGCAGCCATTAGCATAAGTATGTAAATATGTATCAGTGCTATGGGTAAACGAGTTACCGGAGTAAGATGAAACTTCACACGGTTTTGACTCCTCACTGCTAAATTCAGTACAAAGAATTAACAAGATTTGCATCCAATAAAACGGCAAAGAGCCAATACAGTTCTAATTAAGTTCATAATCATTGTGAAAAAGACGGTCAGAGCAGTGATATCTATAGATTCGGACAGCTCTCGCGGCTGCTACTTTGTCGTCGTTCTATGCCTATATGATGTAAAGTAATTGACGATTGAATGGTTATATGATTAACAAAAACATCATTAAGAACCGAATTTGTAGCGAATATGACAGTTGACTACTTAAAATTCCTAAGCACGCAAATCGTGACAAAATCAAACTACCAGCTCTCCTGTGAACAAGTTAATAAATATAACCAAGTTGTACTGACCTTTCGGACCCAGTGACCTTAGCTGCCATGTCGCGTGTTAAACACCTAACGTACCCGAAAGTAGCATGCCACATTTAACTAACCCCATTGGGTAACATTTCATTAGTCTTTACGGAAACGAGCCAAAAGTTGGCACTTCTATCCTCCAAATAAACAAGAGCAATATCAAATTAACCAAAATTTATAAATCTAATTCAGAAGCAAAAGCTTGAACTACATTGTTTATCAGCAAAATGATACTGAATTGTTCGAGAAACAACACAAAGCTCACAAATTGGACGGTATCTTTGACGATAAATGTGTTGGAACAATTGCGGAAATAAACATAAACTGGTCTCACAAACTTAAAAATCACTTAAAGCCAAAAGAAAAGCGTTGTATGCTGCACGGCGCACTCAAGTCACCGTCATCAAATTTCGTTATGCAGTAAAACATACGTGATGGCTAAAGATTGAAGTTAATCAACAAACAAATTAAATCCTCCTGTAAATAAAAAAACCCCAAGAACCTAAAATCATCCAACAATGCAAAAATTACGATCAATGAATAATTAAGCAACTCAATCAGAGTAATGGGTATGTTTTAAGCCAATATATAACAATGACAAAATCAATTAACTGGGAAAAGCGAAAAGTAGAAACTAATATTTTGAATAACAATGAAATGCATAATCATAAGTGGAACATTGGAGCTTTTCTTTTGGAATGATAAACAAGAGGAACCAATTGAGCTATTTTTTGTTGTACTCAAATTTATCAACTACCCTAAATATTCAACTTCTCATCATGTTGATAGACTTATCAACGAGTCAACAGATACACACCCGAGATTATTATGATTTCTAAGTAACGAAAGCATCCTAATGTACACATCAATTTAGCAGAAACAGAGGTTCTATCTTTCAACTTTCCGAAACACCAAAAACCGGAACAAGCATAACTGAGCTTATGATAAATATTGCTTTGATTTTAAAAGTCTTTAGTAATTCATCGATTTGGTACGTCAATGTCAACACAAGTAAGCCGACCCCAAATTATCTAGGATGCATTTAATTTAAAATTAATACAATAATTATAATCTTAGAATGAAGCCTACTAGAATCAGACTTTAACCTCCGCCATCCTAGGGCAAGTCTGAAGAGAAGCGACAGACAATTGATTAGGGGTTACACCGGCGTCACACAAGTTTGCGAACAGCTGATTGTAGTTCATCCCGTAAACTCTAAGAGTGCCGCAATGTTCTTGAAACTTGGCAACTAACGATTCGAAACACTTCCAATCCCAGGTATATGCTTTAGTACTCACGGTTGAGAGTCGTGAAGACATGGTATCATTTATATGGCCATTGACGAGCAGCGCCTTTACAATGGCTCGCATACTATCGTCGATATGCTTCCGGTGTGATATCACATCTTCCAACTCTTTTTCTGCATCCGCCCTTTCATCAGACCCTTTCTCAGCCCTCTTAATCTGCATATCAATTCAATTCAATTCAACTCATTACATGCTTACAACAAAGCGGCCAACAAAGAAAACAAGTCAAGTTCATCATCGATAAAGTTAGCAAGAGATTGAATTGGCATGCTGGAGAGTCAGATGGTTATCAAGGGCAGGGAGAAATTGTTTGATAAATGCAACTTTTAACGCTATTCCGAACTATTATATGTCATGTATGCACTTCCCAAGTTCCGTTCTTAATGTTCTGGATAGTAGTATGTATGGCGAAATTTAAATGGGCAGACACTGAATAGATAAAAGAACAATACGATTCAGCTTGTAGCACATCACGTGTTAAGACAGACACTATACGTGTTAAACTTAAGACGGTAAAAGACGTAGCACATCACATGTCAAAATGCCTAGGAAATGCTTTTTTTTTTGTCCCGGTAGTATTTGACCCGTCTTAAAGTTTAAGACGGTACTGCTAACTAAATTAGCCTTCAATCATCAACTAACGATCAACTAAATATGTCACACCAGTTATATGTATTTTGTGAGAGGATATCCGACTCTTTTCATTAAAAATGGATATACTCCATTTTAAATGAGAATTTGTGATGTCACACGAAGTTATTACATTAAAAAAAAAAAAAGACAAACAAACAAACCTTTTGTTTGAAATAGAAAATTTCCGCTTCGTCTTGACGGATCGTTAGGTACTTTGCTGGGTCTACTGGCTTCCTCTTTTAAAATACATGAACATCAATCATTAGAATCCATATATATTATAACAAGTCTGGCTTAAAACGGATACCGTCTAAAGCTTAAGACGGGTCAAATACCATCAAGTGGGGTAATAAATATAATTTTTTTTGGTATTTTCCCGACAACAAGTGAGATGACTTGATATGTATTTAACTCGTCTTAAAATTAAAACGGATTGTTTCCGTCTTAACCGAGAATTTGTGATACGGAGTATGTTATAAATACATACACATGCGCATATACACATGTACATACGAAATACATACAAAATTAGTATAAAGTATTTCTTCCAATAATAATAAATTGCTAACCTTAGCTAAGAAAGATGATTCAGGTCCCTGAAAAACAGAAAGCATGTTGTCTTTGATGTCCATGAGTCCATATTCAACTACATGAGAAACCCACGTCTGATTTTGAACTCTTGCCTTCACCTACATATATACATGTAAAAGTCACCAAATTATCTTCCATTGTGGAAGATGAAGTCTTACAAGGTTTTATTGAAGGAGATGATGAGGAAGAAGATGAGGTGGTGGAGGTTCGTAGATTTGGAAGAGGAAATGAAGACTTATATGAAGTTGATTTTATAAATGATGATGAAGATGAGGATGAAGATGAAGATGAGGAGGAGAAGAAGAAGGAGGAGGAGGAGGAGGAGGATGAAGATGAAGATGACGATGAAGATGAAGATGACGATGAGTAAAAGACTAGTTGTGTTATGTAATAAGTACATTATAATTAGTAATGTTTTATGTTATGTAATAAGTACATTATAATTAGTAATGTTTTATGTGTCATCAATTATCAAACTCCTTTGTTTATTTGACAACAATGTTTAATTGCTAACATTAACTTGTGTATATTTAGTTTTGTTTAAGATGTCAGGAGATCATGGACGGGGACGGGGACGGGGACGAGAACGAGGACGACCACGAGAACAAGGTATAGTATTTAGGGACCCGGTGATAGAAGAGGGGGAGACGAGCGACGAAGAGAACAACAATGAGCAGGGGCAGACATCAAACGAAAGTACAACCCCTGCGACATCAAGAGAGTTACCTATTGATATAGAGCCGGGGTTATTATGGTACAATTTCTTATTTATAATATCTGTTCTAATAGATTACACGTATAAACATGTTACATATCATTTTCTAATATAAATATTGATATAGGTTTGACGATAGCCAAGTGGTCCGAAGAGTTAGCCGGTCTTTCAAAAACAACTACGATGTCCCTTACTTGAGCTGGAAAGAGGCTCCAAAAAGTAAAAGGGATGCGTGGTTTGCTAATTTTCGGGTATTTATATATATAAACTTTTACTTTATTAATTTATATGTGTGTTTGTTTTTATAAGGGTTGTTGTTTTTATGTGTAGACATTGTGCAATTGGGATCCTAAGCATGAGGATGAGTGTAGGAAGCAATACAATGAGACGTGTAGAAAGCGTTTAAAAGACGCCATGTATGATGCCGGCCAGATGATAAGAGGTAAGAATCCGGTTGGCCCGGGTTGGATGCTTCCTAATGTTTTCAAAGAATTAATCGAGAAGCGGAAGAATAAGGCGTTTATCAAGAGATCGAAACAAGCTTCCATCAACAAGAAAGGCGGCGAAGATGGCCCTACTACACATCATTACGGGTCAATCAAAGCTGTTAAACATGCTGCTAAGATGGTAAATAATTTGAACTTATTTAAGTATTTGAAGTTGATAATTTACTTTGTTATTGTAATGTTAGTATAAAGTTAGTATTTGTAATTTGAAGTTAATGTTTGATTTGGTTTTATTAAAGGCGCAAGATAAGGGGGGTGTAGCCCCTAATGCAGTGGAGCTATTTCTTGATAGCCATATGAGAATGGTTGATGGTGAGGAGCAATGGAGTCATCCAACTGCCCGAGCTAGATATGTAAGTATTACTACATTCGAAATTTCATTTTTACATTTGTGTTAGGACTTCCGATAGACGCTTTTTTATTTTCTAAGGACGATAGATGAGTTATTTACAACTTTCTTTTTGACAATGTAGCAAAATTTTCAAAGGATGATAGCCGAGCTTACGGAGCAAGGACTTCCGATTGACGTTAACAAGGTTTGGTACGATTCGGTGGATGGATACAAGAAGGGCCAAGTCTTTGGTTTAGGGACCGCCGCCTCACTATATTACACTCCCCCGGCGTCATCATCGTCGACAGGTAAATCTTCCGCCTCCCAACAATATATCCCGGGTGTTCTAACTCAATCAATTCAAGCACGTGCGAGGCAAGTCGAAGAGTTTAGGAAGTATAGAGAGCAGATGCAACAAAGGGATGAACTTTACGTGAAAAATCAAGAAGAACTAAGGCAGCAAATCACGGCAAGTCAAGCCGCTACTATGCGTGAACGGGAAGAAACAAGGCGCCAAATTGAGGCCTTAGCCAAACTGCTTGAATCCCAAACCCAATACCGATGCAACAATAACATATTTGATTTTCCGACTAACCCAAATAACGATAACCCCGGTGGAGGCGGAAGTGGTTTCAAGTGTAAGGTACTTGGTTGTGTAAGACAGGGTTAATTGTAATGTAAACTTTAGTAGTTTGTTGTATAAGACATGGTTATGCTAGTTAATGTAAACTTTAGTAGTTTGTAATGTAAACTTTAGTAGTTGTAAGACTTGTAATGTAAACTTTAGTAGTTTCTAATTTGAAAGACGGTTTCTGGTTTCAAAAAATTGTGTACGAACGCATTTGTATATATATTGAAAAATTTGCAGGAAATATAGCAAATGGGGGAAAATAAGAAGCAAAATCACCCAAATCGTTCACAATGAATACCGACCGACTCATACAATTTACCGACCGATTCAACAATTTACCGACCGAGTACATACAAATACCGACCGATTGCCGTCTGAAGAGTTCCTGATTATTTTTGGTCTAAAAATGACACCGACCGAAATGGTCCTATACCGACCGACTGTCGGTCGGTAATCACCGACCGATTTTTTTGTTACCGACCGACTGGACATTTACATTGACCAAGTCAATGTGTTTTAGTACCGACGGATTTTCTCTCCACCGACTGATTGATCGGTCGGTATGTTTCCGATCGATTTGAAATCGGTCGGTAAGAAACATTTACCGACCACAATTACCGACCGATTTTATTCGGACGCCAAGGAGGGAAAAACGGTCGGTAAGAAGTATTACCGACCGATTTTCACTTTTAGCGACCGCTAAAAACGGTCGGTACTAGACCTGATTCTTGTAGTGTTATCATATTATATATTTTAATTGGCTTTGAAATAAATCCCAACTAAATATTAGCTTTTATTTAAAAATAAGTTTTAGCTGAATTAATACGTACCCTATCAAATTGTGTTCCTACCGTCTCCAGAGTGATATCATCTACATCACTAATATATAAACGAGATCAGGTAAGTAGCTGTAAAATCATCAAATAATGCAATTAACAAAAGTATCGATAAGTATTAAGTAGTTAGGACGAATTCTCACCTATCTTCTAGCCAAGCGACGCTATATCCGTCACCTAGACATGTAAAGTAGGGATCAATGGCACAGTAAATTCCATAACTACTTTCGTCTGAATTAGCTGCCGCGGTCGCATATATCCTCCATGTGTTATCCAAGAATTCGATCATGCTCCCAGCTTGACAAGCTTCAATGTATATAAGCTACATACATACCAAATTTAAAAGTTTTACTTAAGACGTTCAAATACTATAGTCGCTTTTAATAACTACTCCGTACAAATATATACAAATGTATATAATGACTACTTACCATTTGGTTAAATCCTTCTTTCTGCTTTTCTTGCAACATCCACTTGAACGTTCCCAATGTTAAACTATCACCATACCCGGGCATACCTACAAAAATTTATACAATAAAACTTACTCGACATATGTCTAGTTATGTAGTTACAATTTACAAATTACATTATTATACGTAAATACATGTTGAAACATATATATAAATAAACAAGTTTTACTTACCAAGTTTTCGGAGAATAAAAATAAGTCTATGGAAGAAAAACAAAGAATCAAATAAATGATTAGGACGAACGGACCTTTGTCACTCCTTCATAAACATTGAATCCATCAGGGGAATTTCGTAAAACACCTTGGAAAGGGTTCATGATATTGTATGCAATGTCATCGTACATGAACACCACAATATTTTCTTGAGGGACACCCTTATCTGTTAACATTTGCCAAGCATGGCAAACGTCCGACTACATCCATGCATGCAATATAATACGGAGTATAATATTAATTAATACTCATAACAACTTAATTAAATAAAGAGTAAATTACAAATAAATCCCTTATATAGTCAACCTTTTTTAAACAACTCCCTTTTATAAGTTTTTATCCCAAATAACTCCCCTTTAAAACATGTTTTTAAACAAATCAATACCTCTTTTCTTAAACGAGACTTACATTTTGAATTTTTTAGCCAAAAACTCAATTTTTTCATTCATTTTTCACTTGCGTAAGATATTAAACTCTTATCTACATCCTTCATCACGAAATAGTCCATTAAAATAATAAACTTAATTTATAAAGTTGAGACTTGAGTGTGTATGATTCGAGTGAATTAAAAATAAACTTAACTTATTATCTTTTGAAAGAGGTTTGAAACAGATAAGGGCCTATGAAAATAAAGTATCGGTCTAGGAATTATGTTTTAAGGAAGGATAAGTCGGCTTTTTTTAAAATAAGTCTAATTCCAGACAACAAGGCATTGATATGTATAAAAACATGTTTTAAAAGGGAGTTATTTCAATAAAAATTTATAAAAGGGAGTTATTTGAAAAATGTTAATTATATAAGGGAGTTATTTGTAATTTATTATTAAATAAAATAAAATAACTCATTACGTAAGAAACATATATAATATACCTGATGTCTGTAGTTTTGATAATCTTTGGAACCTGCCACGAGTATTGCCCACCTTTGAAAGGGAGCAATAACAAAACTTGCGATGACTAACATACTTGTTAAAGATTTTGGGGAACCCATATTATATTATTTTATTTTATGTTGATTTAATGTTCATGTTGCATACCATATATATATAGTGGCAATTATCTTATATAAAAAATTAATTAATTAAAGTTCCTACTGTATATTTTCACGTGAGTGAGATGAGGGTATCTATCATCCTAAAGTGGAATTATATGTTTGCTGCAATATGATCTTGAATTATATATATATGGGAAATATGGAGTTGACTCTTTGTTCAATATGCCGATAGTGATATTTAACCACATTATTATTATTATTATTATTGGACCTCATCAGTCAAAAGAAACAAGTGAAAGTAACATGCTAATGCCAAAAAAAAAAAAAAAAAAAAAGAAAATAAGATTCTCAAAACTACAGACATGAACAATTATGGATATGTATTATTACTTGACAGTGAGGGGCGAGGCTACACCATAATTAAATGTTTTCACATTAAGGTTACATCTTCTGCACTAGTTCCTTCCTTAATAATGAAGGACTCGCTCTATACAAATTCTCATTAAATACGGCATTATGCGTCACAAGTTGACGTATAGTGGCATCTCACAATATGCAAGTGGACAAGGCAAGTGGATGATAAATGAATCTCCCACTTGCATTTTTATGAGAGGAATATTATCCCTTTTCAGCTTAAGTTGATGGTCAAATTTAGGCTCCAAATTTTGACTCTATGTTTTTAGTACTAAATTTCCCACCAATGTTCAAATTTTAATTGATTGAAGTGTTCAACTTACATTCAAAGTTCCCTCCATAATCTACATCTATAGACTAAAAGATAATCTTACCACAACTAGCTCAATTGAAACCACGTAACACATTTATCTATTAATTTAATCAATTTCTAAATTTCCAACATAAAATTAATTTTTTTTAATTATATCAATATTTTCTATTGGTCAAAATTTATTGCGGGTTCATTTAAACAAGTAGCTCCATATATAGAGCTACTAGCTCAAAATTTTGGTGGATCCTTTTGAACAAAGTTAGTATACATAAACTACTCCAATGGTTGGGCTACTTTTCCCAAGTCAAACAATTGGAGATGCTCTAAAATACACTTAATATCCATATGTAATGCATCAAATTACTTATGTCACTTTTTACAATTAATACTAGTGGTTTACCACGTTTTCAACAACCAAGACGAAATAACTACCCTATTAGAGCATCTCTAATGGTTTGACTTGTGGATTAACATTCAACCATTGTAAACTAGTTTTACTCGAAAGGACCCAACAAAATTTTGAGTTGCTTTATGAAGCTATTTGTTTAAATAGACCCACAAGAAATAATGATATAATTAAAAAAGTTTTAATTTTAGGTTGAAAATTTAGAAATTGAATAAATAAATAGATAAATGTGTTAGGTGGGTCCAATTGAGCTAGTTGTATGTGATAGATGAATCATCTCAACCAAAACCTTTATGCCCCTCACTCGAATGCCCATTGGGCTTGAAGAGTGGTTGGTTAGTGCACATGCCCCACATACCATGTGCGGGTTTTTTCACTTGGTGAGTTTGTGAGAATATTGGGGGCTGCTAGGGTTTGAACACGTGACCTTCGGTCACTCTGGCTCTGATACCCTGATAGATGAACCATCTCAACCAAAACCTTAACGTGATGGTTGAGGCCACTATATTATATTTATATTCTATTAGTATGTTGGTTATACCATTGAGGTAAATTATAGTTTAAAGTTATTGTAACTTACAAATATAATGTGGCAATGGTAAGCTAGTATTACTCCTCCGACTTCAAATGGCGACACATAGTTAGTATCACTCCAAAACCAACAAATAGTTTTAAAATTAAGAGAATGGCTTAGGAAAAGTCCGCCTTGTGACCAAGAAGAACCACCAACAAATCAGCCACTTACTACACCAACTCACCAAGAACCAAACAAAAAAGGTTGCCAAATTTCGAAAAAAGAATGATAAGTCAAGCAATGTTTTTGGGCTATCAAACTGAAAAACTCAAACATGGCTACATCAATGAGCAAAGCATTGAGTTCAGGGTGACAAGGTTCACAATTAGCATAATTAAGGAAAATTAATTAAATAAAGTAAAATATTGTAGTATGATGAGTTGATTAAAATAAGTATTGTTGTGGGACGAGTTGATTTACATAAGATAAAATATTAATATAATGATATTGGAATTATTAAAATAAGTATAAAAATTTACTAAATAAGAAAATATGGAAAATATTCTATATAGATAGGAAAGTTATTGAATGAGTATATAATATTATTATTTATTTATAGTCTAATAATTAGAAAGTTAATAATCTCTAACTTTTGTATATAAGGTATCATTGTTATTCATTCACTGATTAATAAAACAATCTTTTCCATCTTCACTGTGTTCATAGTTTTTCAATTACCGTTAATAAGAAATTTCGATAGTATTATATATACACCTCCCCTCTCAATTTCTAATACTCAACTCTAAAATGTCTACGAACTTACGATTCCTAATTATAGCACTAGCAGCAGCGCTATTGTTCGTCACTAGTTTGTATGTGTGATTTTTCCTCTATTTTTATTTATTAATTTTATTTAATAGTATGTTATTTGATTAATTAATTAATTAAATTTTGTATGCAAATTAGGGTTAGGGTTCTCAATAATCATCAGCCTTCAGAAATTTCGGGTTTGGGTCCACATAACCGTAACCATACTACCAAGGTATCCGTCTCCAAATTATTCATGTATATATTCCGTATTTTGTATGTACATGCGTATATGCGCATGCATATGTATTTATATTTCACAAATTCTTATCTGAGACGGACACTATCCGTTTTAGCTTCATGACTTACTAATTTATAATCACAAATATATGGATTCTAATGATTGATGTTCATGTATTTTAAAAAGAAGCAGCCAGTAGCCGCAGCAAAGTACCTAACGATCCGTCAAGACAAAGCGGAAATTTTCTATTTGAAACAAAAGGTTTGTTTGTTTATTTGTCTTTTTTTTTTTAATAATTTGGTGTGACATCACAAATTCTAATTTAAGATAAGTATATCTGTTTTTAATGAAGACGAGTTAAAGCTCTTCCCACAAAGAGACGGATAATTGGTGTGACATATTTAGTTGATCGTTAGTTGATGATTAAAGGCTAATTTAGTCTTAAACTTTAAGACGAGTCAAATACTACCGGGACAAAAATGTTAGCGTTGCCTAGGCAACTTGGCATGTGATGTGCTATGTCTTTTACCGTCTTTAAGTTTAACACGTATAATGTCCGTCTTAATTGAAAATTTGTGTTTAGTTTTTCAAGTATCTTGATCCTTTGCAAAAGGAACCATGGCACTCCTGTTAAAAGTTTAGCATATTTTTCCAAAAGAACTTTACCATGTGAATTTTGTTAAGACATAGTCTGTATATTACTCCTTACAGATTTTACTCCATGTTACAAGATTAATCGCATTGTTCTCTTCACTCGTCAGTGTCTCCCCTCTGAAATTTCGCCATAATATTGTCCAAAACCTTAAGAACGGAACTTAGGAAATGCATACATGACATATAATAACTCGGATGGAATAGCGTTAAAAGTTGCATTTATCAAACAAATTCTCCCTGCCGCCAATTCAATCTCTTGCTAACTTTATTGATGATGAACTTGACTTGTTTTCTTTGCTGGCCGCTTTGTTGTAAGCGGAAAGCCCAAATAGTATACCAAATCCGGGCTAGCTTTTATGTGCAACGTCTCTTCAAAGTAAATATTTGTTTCCATATGGGGTATTTAAGGAGAAAAACAGTTTACTCTTGCTTGCATTCACACTTTGTCTCGAAGCCTCGCAAACTGTAGTTTAGCTGATTGTTTTTTTAATATAGATTGGATGAACCCCTAAGCTTGTGTAATAGCCAGCAAACCTTTATATTACCTTAGCCGCTAGAAGCTACCCACGACTCGCTTCAATTCGTGAATTTTGATTTTTTTTTTTTTAAATTGTATGTAATGAGTTGAATTGAATTGAATTGATATGCAGATTAAGAGGGCTGAGAAAGGGTCTGATGAAAGGGCGGATGCGGAAAAAGAGTTAGCAGATGTGATATCACACCAGAAACATATTGATGATAGTATGCGAGCCATTGTAAAGGCGCTGGTTGTCAATGGACATATAAATGATACCATGTCTTCACGACTGTTAACCGTGAGTACCAAAGCATATACCTGGGATTGGAAGTGCTTCGAATCAATAGTTGCCAAGTTTCGAGAACATTGCGGCACTCTTAGAGTCTACGGGATGAACTATAATCAGCTATTCGCAAACTTGTGTGACGCCGGTGTAACCCCTGATCAATTGTCTGTTGCTTCTCTTCAGGCTTGCCCATCTCATACTGTCAACCCTAAATGGATGGCGGAGGTCAAAGTCTGATTCTATGAGGTTTCATTCTAAGATTATAACTAGCTTAGGACCCGTGCAAAGTTGCACGGGCATATTTAAATTAAATTGATAAATAATTTCTAAAATTACCTTTTTAGTGAACGTGCAAGTTTTTACAAAAACAATTTATTGTTACGCGGGATACATTTATATATACTCGAATATAAGCCTTAATTAATAGTAATGAATAGCCACAATATCATAATTTATTTTCACAGTACGTTTTTCACTCATCTAGTGTGGATCAGATGATGTTATCTAATCTATCATTATAATGGGTGAAATATTTAAATTACCATCTTAGCTTTTTCTAGACATGCTTATATGTTTTTTTGTCTAATGATGTTTTCACTTAGTTACATATGCTTTGAGTTGAGGACACTTTGATTGATTTTAGGATAAATTAAAGTTTTCAAACCGAGATTAGATGTCATGCTCTAACGAACTAACCTATCTATATAAATTGGATGGTTAGTTTCTTCTTCAATTCAATCTAATTGCTCCGTGCTTAAATGGTTAGACAGTTTAACCTCATTGGGTGGGTTCATCATAGGCTAAGTCAAATAGCTATTGAACAACTCTACAAAGTTATATGAAGTACTCTGTAGTACCGACTTATAAAGCTTTCATATACAAAGCTAACCAACTTAATGAAACATGAAAGCATTATTAAGGCCTCCCCCTTTACACTTAAATGGTGAAAAGTTGTTACCAGAAGACATTTGCACAAGTACATCCATGGACTAAAACTATAGCCGTTATTGAAGTTCTTCTAATTTATCACAAATCCTCCTTTAATAAGGACATTATCCGTCTTGAACATAAGACGGGTCAAATACATACCAAATTATATGGCAAGTAACCCTGAAAATGCCAATAGTTTTATCTTTATTATTACTTGTGATAGTATTTGTCTCGTCTTAAGCTTAAGACGTATAATGTTCGTCTTAAGCAAAAATTATTGTTCGTCTATATGGGTAGTCTTGTACATTGGCGGACCGGGGGTGCGCACAGCACCCCACGTGCGCACCCTCCATTTCTGAATTTTTTTTTTTAAATACCATGTAAAAACAGTATCTATACAATTTAACTGTCATGAACAACATAAAACTAGGCGTGCTCCAGTGGATAGAAGTCTGAGTTTTCAGTGATTGGTTGTGTGTTCGACCCCTATCAGTAAGATTTTCTTGCTTTCCCATGCTTTTTGGTTCAATTAATCCCAAAAAGATAACAACGAAGCCCCCTTGTCTTCTCTATTGTCATTTGTACTAGACGCCCCAATTTCAGATTGTTTTAACAATTTAAATAAGTTTATACTTCATTTCATATCGATAGAAGAAATACAAAAGTCTCGAGCTTGTTTGAGATTCCCAAATATATGATATTCACTATTAATTTTTCCCCTTAAAAATGAGAAGATTTTAGCCTATTTCAACCAATTAAAATTTGGAAATTGAGTTGGCGTCATCGTGTGACACCCAATCTCTACGCCACCCTCTTACATGCATAATTAAAGACCCCAAAAATAATGGGTGCATGTGAGAAGGTGGTCGGTACAGAGGTTGGGTACCACCCGCTGACGCCTATCATTTTCCTTCAACTTTAGTTCAATTTGTATGTAGGAAAGTCTAAATTTTACTTATTTTACGGTTCAAATCAAAATTTCATTGTGTATATAGATAGGTCGTTGGGCTCGGCTGAAAGTGCACCACCTCGCTTTGAGTCCTGGGTCCGCCACTGGTCTTGTAAATATACTTTTACATTGACATTTACGGTAAACCATAGCAAATTAGTGCATATTAAGACCCGACTTATATTTCTAGACTGAATATAGAGCATGTAAATGATATGGAGTAGATAATCTTCACGGAAACAATTTTGACGCAATAATTAAAAATTCAATTTAAAATGATTTAAAAAAATACTCCGTACTTCCGTAGTAAAGAAAACTATAAAGTATCAGATTACGGATAAATTTAAAAAAGTGCAATAAACAATTAAAAAGTATTTATATTGCCAAAAAGACAATGAATTCCCTAACTCAAAGATCAAATCACAACAAAGAAAAAGGAGGAGGAAACTTTGCCAATATGAATACTCACAGCTCACCCAATTCAAATTATTCAAAATCATACCTATTAACAGTATTAACAAAAAAAAAAGACTTATACCTCAAATTTGGAATAACAATTCATAAACAAAAAATGAAAATTAAACATCAATCCAAAAATATGGTGAATGAGCAATATATAGTTGAGGTAGATGTGAGGTTACTGAGGTGTTGACCCGGTGAAGAAGCATATATCTTGACGGATCGGACTATGGTGCGAAAATGATCACTAACTAAACTACCTAAGATGTCTTATAGGGACCAATGCATGTTTAAAGTATTTTGGGATTTTAAATGCATGTCTTTATAGCTTAGACAAACGAATGTTTTTAAGTATTTTGGGATTTTATAGAATCTTTATAGGGACCAATGCATATGAAGAAACTGTAAAGAAATATTCTTTAAATATTTGTTAATCAATCATAACCGTAATTACTGGGATTCCATATATATTTTTATTATTTTGCCAGTTTTAAATATCATTAGCTATTGAATTGTAATAAGGAAAATAAGTGAAATAATGCTAAAAGAGGTTTTAGGAAATATGAATGTTAGGCGGGAAAATGAAATTCAACAGAGAACCTATGACTGACTGTGTCATAGTAGTTCTTCTTTTATAGTTTTTATATAGATTCTTGAATTAATTTTAAATTAAATGCATCCTAGATAATTTGGGGTCGGCTTACTTGTGTTGACATTGACGTACCAAATCGATGAATTACTAAAGACTTTTAAAATCAAAGCAATATTTATCATAAGCTCAGTTATGCTTGTTCCGGTTTTTGGTGTTTCGGAAAGTTGAAAGATAGAACCTCTGTTTCTGCTAAATTGATGTGTACATTAGGATGCTTTCGTTACTTAGAAATCATAATAATCTCGGGTGTGTATCTGTTGACTTGTTGATAAGTCTATCAACATGATGAGAAGTTGAATATTTAGGGTAGTTGATAAATTTGAGTACAACAAAAAATAGCTCAATTGGTTCCTCTTGTTTATCATTCCAAAAGAAAAGCTCCAATGTTCCACTTATGATTATGCATTTCATTGTTATTCAAAATATTAGTTTCTACTTTTCGCTTTTCCCAGTTAATTGATTTTGTCATTGTTATATATTGGCTTAAAACATACCCATTACTCTGATTGAGTTGCTTAATTATTCATTGATCGTAATTTTTGCATTGTTGGATGATTTTAGGTTCTTGGGGTTTTTTTATTTACAGGAGGATTTAATTTGTTTGTTGATTAACTTCAATCTTTAGCCATCACGTATGTTTTACTGCATAACGAAATTTGATGACGGTGACTTGAGTGCGCCGTGCAGCATACAACGCTTTTCTTTTGGCTTTAAGTGATTTTTAAGTTTGTGAGACCAGTTTATGTTTATTTCCGCAATTGTTCCAACACATTTATCGTCAAAGATACCGTCCAATTTGTGAGCTTTGTGTTGTTTCTCGAACAATTCAGTATCATTTTGCTGATAAACAATGTAGTTCAAGCTTTTGCTTCTGAATTAGATTTATAAATTTTGGTTAATTTGATATTGCTCTTGTTTATTTGGAGGATAGAAGTGCCAACTTTTGGCTCTTTCCGTAAAGACTAATGAAATGTTACCCAATGGGGTTAGTTAAATGTGGCATGCTACTTTCGGGTACGTTAGGTGTTTAACACGCGACATGGCAGCTAAGGTCACTGGGTCCGAAAGGTCAGTACAACTTGGTTATATTTATTAACTTGTTCACAGGAGAGCTGGTAGTTTGATTTTGTCACGATTTGCGTGCTTAGGAATTTTAAGTAGTCAACTGTCATATTCGCTACAAATTCGGTTCTTAATGATGTTTTTGTTAATCATATAACCATTCAATCGTCAATTACTTTACATCATATAGGCATAGAACGACGACAAAGTAGCAGCCGCGAGAGCTGCCCGAATCTATAGATATCACTGCTCTGACCATCTTTTTCACAATGATTATGAACTTAATTAGAACTGTATTGGCTCTTTGCCGTTTTATTGGATGCAAATCTTGTTAATTCTTTGTACTGAATTTGGCAGTGAGGAGTCAAAACCGCGTGAAGTTTCATCTTACTCCGGTAACTCGTTCACCCATAGCACTGATACATACTTACATACTTATGCTAATGGCTGCGACAAAGAGGCACATGGCCTGTGTGCAAACTAAGGATAGTTGGATCAGGAATGAAAGATCAGTTAGATTTTGATGCTGCAGATATCGTCTGAATTTCGAGAAATTCAAACTTATATATTGTTATTGTATACTTTATAGTATCATGATTGCTGGCTGTCTCTCGTATATCTTGCAAAGTTGCAATTATTACTTCAATTCGTCGTGCTGGTGTTTGATGATAATTTACTCGTATAACTGCATATATTTTCCAAATTAAATGCCTCCAACTTTTTGCTTCCATAGTTTGAAAATATGCAAAAGGTTGATGGGGTTCTCATCATTCTCCATTCCTCCTCTTCTTTCTCCCTCACTTCCAGTTCTCCTCCTCTTCCTTCTTATTTAACTTCCCAGCGGTCGTCACCCGGCCCCATCCTTCTCCTTCCCTTTTCCCTCTCCTACTCCTACTTCTCCTACTTGGGAGAATATGATACAACTCTTCCTCTCACGGCCAGCTTTTTGTATTTTTCTTACAGCAGCTGGATCCTCAAATCCCTTTGACAATTTAACTAATTAGCTGAAAGTGTTGAGACTCTGAGGTAATAGAACATGCTATTGATGGTCTCATTTCGGAAAAGACATAACCCGATGCAAAATTTTACCTAGCGTACAAACGACAACAACATTTCTCTGGTGAGATAAAAGCGAGATGACTCGGATTGTAATAAGCATTAACCCTTGTGTTGTATTAACACAGAGAGGTTTACCTCGTATTGAAAATTAAAAGTTAAAACTACATTGACCGACTTCCCCAAATTCAGGGCTTCAGGCTCAAGTAATATTAAATTTTAGCTCAGAAGAAATAGACTTTTCAGTAACCGTTAATATATGCAGTCATGCAGAGTTAATCACTAAATCTTAAGGAAATTACCTCTCTGTTGGCAAATATTATATCAACAACCTGCTTCTCGTACTCTTTGTCATCGCATATCAGAATGTCGTGAACGACTGGTCCTGCCATCACCTGCAATCAGACATTCTCACATGTTACTTATGGACATCGGAAAATTGATCCAACAGCAAACAAGTAACCACACCAACAATCCTATTCCCCATTGGTTTATGTAAGCCAAACCTTTTATCTGAAGTATTTGCCAACAGAGACACGCTGAAGAAAGGTAGCTAGGTAGAGGTACAATAGTTGAGCAAGTGAAACGATGTGGTGATAATGCAGCTAGGCAGGAGACGAAAAGCCGACTTAGAATATCAACAATTACTAAACTGTAATCTTTTGCGGAACTATTATCCTTTTTTGCTCAAGGATTTTCTAAATATGGGAGTTATATGATGCAGTTTAACTACTAAAAATGGTTTCAGGATCAGTGCCGGACCGGACAACAGTGAGCTTTCCCAGGCCGACATCACTGCTGTTAGAATTACTGCGGCGACTGTCGGAAGACTGTAAGAAATGGTTATGAGGACAAGCCACCGACTGGATATATCACTATATCAGTACATGCTTAAGAACAGAGTAGTAATGGTAGATCTCGTGATTGAAATGTTTTTAGTACCAAATTTCCCACCAATGTTCAAATTTTAATTGATTGAAGTGTTCAAATTACATTCAAAGTTCCCTCCATAATCTACATCTATAGAGTAAATGGTAACCTTACCGAGTTACCGCAACTAGCTCAATTAAACCAACCTAACACATTTATCTATTTATTTATTCAATTTCTAAATTTCCAACATAAAATTAATTTTTTTTTAATTATATCATTATTTTCTATTGGTCAAAACTTCTTGCGGGTTCATTTAAGCAAGTAGCTCCATATATATAGCTACCAGCTCAAAATTTTTGTGGGTTCTTTTGAACGAAGTTAGTCTACATAAACTACTCCAATAATTGGGCTACTTTTCCCAAGTCAAACCATTGAAGATGCTCTAAAATACACTTAATATACATAGTTAATGCATCAAACTACTTATGTCACTTTTTACAATTAATACTAGTGGTTTACCACGTTTTCAACAACCAAGACGAAATAACTACCCTATTAGAGCATCTTTAATGGTTTGGCTTGTGGATTTACATTCCATCATTGAAGTAGTTCATGTAAACTAGCTTTGCTCAAAAGGACCCAGCAAAATTTTGAGTTGCTCTACGAAACTACTTGCTTAAATAGACCCACAAGAAATTTTGACCAATAAGAAATAATGATATAATTAAAAAAGTTTTAATTTTAGGTTGAAAATTTAGAAATTGAATAAATAAATAAATAAATGTGTTATGTGGGTCCAATTGAGATAGTTGTAGGCTGGTTAAACCATTGAGATAAATTATAACTTAAAATTATTGTAACTTACAAATATAATGTGGCAATGATAAGCTAGTATTACTCCTCCGACTTCAAATGACGACACATAGTTAGTATCACTCCAAAACCAACAAATAGTTTTAAAATTAAGAGAATGGCTTAGGAAAAGTCCGCCTTGTGACCAAGAAGAACCACCAACAAATCAGCCACTTACTACACCAACTCACCAAGAACCAAACAAAAAAGGTTGCCAAATTTCGAAAAAAGAATGATAAGTCAAGCAATGTCTTTGGGCTATCAAACTGAAAAACTCAAACATGGCTACATCAATGAGCAAAGCATTGAGTTCAGGGTGACAAGGTTCACAATTAACATAATTTGGAAGGATGTTCATGCACAATTAAGGAAAGTTAATTAAATAAAGTAAAATATTGTATTATGATGAATTGATTAAAATAAGTATTGTTGTGGGACGAGTTGATTTACCTAAGATAAAATATTAATATAATGATATTAGGATTATTAAAATAAGTATAAAAATTTACTAAATAAGAAAATATGGAAAATATTCTATATAGATAGGAAAGTTATTGAATGAGTATATAATATTATTATTTATTTATAGTCTAATAATTAGAAAGTTAATAATCTCTAACTTTTGTATATAAGATGGATACTTTGTCTCATTGTTATTCATTCAGTGATTAATAAAACAATCTTCTCCATCTTCCCTCTCAATTTCTAATACCCAATTTAATCACTCAACTCTAAAATATGTCTACGAACTTACGATTTCTAATTATAGCACTAGCAGCAGCGCTATTGTTCGTCACTAGTTTGTATGTGTGATTTTTCCTCTATTTTTATTTATTATTTTAATTTAATAGTATGTTATTTGATTAATTAATTAAAATTTTGTATGCAAATTAGGGCTAGGGTTATCAATAATCATCAGCCTTCAGAAATTTCGGGTTTGGGTCCACATAACCGTAACCATATTACCAAGGTATCCGTCTCCAAATTATTCATGTATATATATATTCCGTATTTCGTATGTACATGCGTATATGCGCATGCATATGTATTTATATTCACAAATTCTTATTTGAGACGGACACTATCCGTTTTAACTTCATGACTTACTAATTTATAATCACAAATATATGGATTCTAATGATTGATGTTCATGTATTTTAAAAAGAAGCAGCCAGTAGCCGCAACAAAGTACCTAACGATCCGTCAAGACGAAGTGGAAATTTTCTATTTGAAACTAAAGGTTTGTTTGTCTTTTTTTTTTAATAATTTGGTGTGACATTAAGTATATCTGTTTTTAATGAAGACGAGTTAGATCTCTTCCCACAAAGAGACGGATAATTGGTGTGACATATTTAGTTGATCGTTAGTTGATGATTAAAGGCTAATTTAGTTAGCAGTAGCGTCTTAAACTTTAAGACGGGTTAAATATTACCGGGACAAAAATGTTAGCATTACCTTGGCAACTTGGCATGTGATGTGCTATGTCTTTTACCGTCTTAAGTTTAACACGTATAATGTCCGTCTTAATTGAAAATTTGTATTTAGTTTTTCAAGTATCTTGATTCTTTGCAAAAGGAACATGTCTCTCCTGTTAAAAGTTTAGCATATTTTTCCAAAAGAACTTTACCATGTGAATTTTGTTAAGACATACTCTGTATATTACTCCTTACAGATTTTACTCCATGTTACAAGATTAATCGCATTGTTCTCTTCACTCGCCAGACATTTCGCCATAATACTGTCCAAAACCTTAAGAACGGAACTTAGGAAATGCATACATGACATATAATAGCTCGTAATAGCGTTAAAAGTTGCATTTATCAAACAAATTCTCCCTGCCCTTGCCCTTGATAACCATCTGACTCTCAATTCAATCTCTTACTAACTTTATCGATGATTAACTTGATTTGTTTTCTTTGTTGGTCGCTTTGTTGTAAGCGGAAAGCCCAAATACCATACCAAATCCGGGCTAGCTTTTATGTGCAACGTCTCTTCAAAGTAAATATTTGTTTCCATATGGGGTATTTAAGGAGAAAAACATTTTACTCTTCCCTGCATTCACACTTTGTCTCGAAGCCTCGCAAACTGTAGTTTAGCTGATTGTTTTTTTTTTAATATAGAAAAACATTTTACTCTTCCCTGCATTCACACTTTGTCTCGAAGCCTCGCAAACTGTAGTTTAGCTGATTGTTTTTTTTTTAATATAGATATAGATTGGATGAACCCCTAAGCTTGTGCAATAGCCAGCAAACTTTTATATTACATTAGCCGCTTGAAGCTACCCACGACTCGCTTCAATTCTCGTGAATTTTGATTTTTTTTTTTTTGAAATTGTATGTAATGAGTTGAATTGAATTGATATGCAGATTAAGAGGGCTGAGAAAGGCTCTGATGAAAGGGCGGATGCAGAAAAAGAGTTAGCAGATGTGATATCACACCGAAAACATATTGATGATAGTATGCGAGCCATTGTAAAGGCGCTGGTTGTCAATGGGCATATAAATGATACCATGTCTTCACGACTGTTAACCGTGAGTACCAAAGCATATACCTGGGATTGGAAGTGCTTCAAATCAATAGTTGCCAAGTTTCGAGCACATTGCGGCACTCTTAGAGTCGACGGGGTGGACTATAATCAGCTATTCGCAAACTTGTGTGACGCCGGTGTAACCCCTGATCAATTGGCTGTTGCTTCTCTTCAGACTTGCCCATCTCATACTGTCAACCCTAAATGGATGGCGGAGGTTAAAGTCTGATTCTATGAGGCTTCATTCTAAGATTATAATTCTTGTATTAATTTTAAATTAAATGCATCCTAGAAAATTTGGGGTCGGCTTATTACTTGTGTTGAAATTGACGTACCAAATCGATGAATTACTAAAGACTTTTAAAATCAAAGCCATATTTATCATAAGCTCAGTTATGCTTGTTCCGGTTTTTGGTGTTTCGGAAAGTTGAAATATAGAACCTTTGTTTCTTCTAAATAGATATGTACATTATGATGCTTTCGTTACTTAAGACTCGTTGATAAGTCTATCAACATGATGAGAAGTTGAATATTTAGGGTAGTTGATAAATTTGAGTACACAACAAAAAAGAGCTCAATTGGTTCCTCTTGTTTATCCTTCAAAAGAACAAAGCTCCAATACTTCACTCATGATTATGTATTTATGTATATAGAAACCAAACAAAATTACTTGTAATAAGATCCATGTCGACTTCTAATTTATAATCTTTTAGCTGAAACATTTCCAGTCCCATGTGTAAGCTTTGGTACTCACTTTTAGAACTTGTGAAGTAGTAGCAGCAGCATTAGCATTACTGGATTGGCCTTTGCCGCGGCTATCATCCACGTTCACGATCACCCTTACTATGCATGGCTATGAATGCATCTTGTAGCAGTTGTAGGTAGAGCTGGCAAAAGGTGACCCGACCCGAAGAACCGACCTGACTTATCCGAAAACCGACCTGATAGAACCCGTAAATTTGCTGAACTGAAACCGACCTGAACCGACCCGAAGGTTAACCGATAAACCGATAGAACCTGAAATGATATGACCCGAACCGACTTGTGACTCGACCCGACCCGACCCGAAACCCGATTCACCCACAAACTCGACCTGACCCAAACCGCACTGAACCGACATGTAACCCGTTTTAACCCGATTAAACTCGACCCGACTCATAGCCATATAATCTTTTTTAAGAATCTAAATTCATTTATAGTTTGTTTTTTTTGTTAATAAATTTGATATAAAAAATTATCGCTCATTTTATTTTTCAAAACAAAATGTAATCTTAAAATAAATAGTCAGTTGTAAATTTAGTACGCTATATTCCTAGTTAAACTTATTAATAATTATATTGCAAGTGATATATGTAGAAAATTTTAAATTAACGCTTTGTGAGAAAAAGAGTGTTTAGTTTTGGCTCCATTGAAAACAATAAAGTGAAGAAAGAGTTATGAGTTATGACCATACAATCCGACCACGGTTATTAATTATGATCTTAAAATACAAACCTCAAATACACCATTCTAATAGAGTCTATTCAAAATTAAATACGTAGGATCACCGTCAAGATAATAAATAAAATCTACTCCGTATTTCATAGGTAATTCATTTAGTTCCTTGCCATACTTCATATGTCAAATGTTCAAAACTATAAACTACATAAACAACTGATTAATTTAGACCAAAAACATTATTTTACAAATATAGGCGAATCCGACACTGGATAGGCACTCATGTCGTCATATACTTATAACCGAGATCGAGCAACATAAGTGTTCAATGAAATTATACAATCATTAACTTTTATAGTGTTATACTCTTATATTTTACAAATATCTTTTGTATCGAGTTCCTCTAATCCAATATTATAATTTATAATTTCAAAAGTGATCTTTTAACATAACGACCCGACCATTGACCCGATTAATTTTCAAATTTAAGACGACAACATAAAATACTCGACCCATCAGTAACCCAAAACGAAACTGGTCTCGACCTGATCAAGCATATTGACCTGATATATCCCGACTCATTGGTCAACCGATCCGAAACTGAACCGACCTGTTGTAGTTATTGACCCGATTAACCTGACCCATAAGCGACCCAACCCGAACCCGACTCGACCTGAATAAGCAACTTGACCCGACCAAACCCGAGCCCGACATGACCCGAACTGCCTGAACCCGACCCGTAACCGACCTGATTGACCCGATTGCCACCTCTAGTTGTAGGTAAAACATATGCTTCAGGCCCCTGATAGACAAAAAGCATGCTGCCTTTGATGTCCGTAATTCCATATTTGGTTATTTTTCTCATTTAATAAGTCATTAACTAAAGGGCCTAAAAAGCACATTTGAGCCCAAAAGCTCAGTCTAGCCCATTTTGGTTGGACTTGAGCTCACAAAATAGGCCCAATCATTGGACCCAACCGGCCCAATCTGCATAAATGGGCTGTTTTTTTTTGCCAAGCTTGGCCCATGATCACCTCTACTATAAATTGTAGAAGGAGTAGATGTATAAGTAGAGATTATCTACTGTACTTATCATGGGTAAGAAAAGGTAAAAATTTGATTCAATAATTTATAGTCATCGTTGATGACAAAATGGATATTATCTTCTCAAATATTAGCATGAAACAAATAGGTAGTTTCGCCATTGTAATATAAATATTTCAGAATTTCATAATTAAAAAATAAACCGATCTTACGATTTTTATATACTCAGCATATATTTTAAAGAGATTAGCAATAGACTCCAATACAATGATGTGAGTATGTGGCATATGAGGAGTAGTTTAAAACTAGAGCTACTAACCTACATTTTTGCACTCTCGTCTCTCTCATGAGTTTGTCATCTTTTTTGTCTTAACTCCACCTTTATTGCAATTTAAAGACTCTCATTTATTCGTTAATTAATTGCAAAACTGAAAGTACTTTCGTCAAAACACACACTAAAACGAAATTAAAGTTTGACTTTGAAAAGTTAGGTAAAATACACACTAAAACGTGCACTTTAATTTTAAAGTCTTTACCTTTCTCATTCACGACAATAAACATCGATTTACATAAATGTACACCCCTAATTCCCAAACTCACCTAAAAATCGAGTTTCAATAGATAGTATCAACTTGACAATTCAAGTTCACTGCTCAACTCATTACTCGTATTTAATCACGTAACCATTCCAAATAAGAAATTAAGGAAATCCAACTTCTTATCTTATAAACCTAGAAACAAATACACTAACATTAAAAATAAATGTAGTTGTAAAGTTTATTTGTTCAAGTAAATTGAAATGTAACATTAATTCTCCCAATTGAAATAAGAAATTTTATTAAAAAAAAAGAAAAGAAAAACTTTAGTTCATCTCTTCTTCATTATCTTTGTTCAATTGTTCTGTCTCTCTTTTTTCTCTCCAACAAAAAAACAACAAAGTACATTTTTTCCACAACAAAAACCCTAAACTGAGGTTCTTCTAATAGCATGGGTAGTCCAAAATAACCCATTTTCCCCAAATCAGTTAGCCTCCATAATTGACCTAAGTTGTTAAATCACCTTTTTATTCTTTCCCTCTTTCATTTTCCACTCTTTTTTCTCATTTTTTTGTTTTTAAAAACTATGTTTTGGTGGATTTTTTACCCTTTAATGTGAAAAAGGTAAAAAAAAAATGGAGGAAGCTGTTGCTTGATGATCATCAGTCAAAACCCAGATAAAAGTTTTGATCTTTTTATGTTTTTGTTATTTTTATGTTGACTAATTAGTGTGCAGCTGAAACCCAATTGAAAAGTTTGATGCTTGATCATTTTATAATTAATCTTGTGTTTTAGTTATTAGGGTTTATAAAAGTAGCTTCTTTTATTGTAAATAATCATTACTGTAGTATACTATGGTTGCCAGGGTTTGAAAGTTTTGATCTTTTAGTAATATTAGGGTGATTAGAGTTTAGTGGTTAAAAGGGTTAATTTTGATTGTATAAGTTAAAAGGTATAATCTTTTAGTAATACTAGGTTGATTAGTGGTTAAAAGGGTTAATTTTGATTGTTAAGTTATAAGGGTTTTGAAAGATTTTAGGGTTTGTGAGTGAAAATGTTGTCTGAGTTAGGAAGAAGACCAATGGTAGGTGGAAATGGTGGTGGGAATAATGAAGGGTCATTTGGGGATGAGTTGGAGAAGGAAATAGGGGTGTTGCTCCGCGAACAAAGGCGGCAAGGGCAAGAATCGGGTGCCTTGGTCGATGATCGTGAGCGAGAATTGAATATTTATAGGAGTGGTTCAGCTCCACCTACAGTGGAGGGATCATTAAATGCGGTAGGGGGACTGTTTGGTAATAGCAATGGGGCATTTTCGGAGTTTGCTAGGAGTAAGAATGACAATGGGGGTATGTCTGAGGAGGAACTTAGGTCTGATCCTTCATATTTGTCGTATTATTACTCGAATGTTAACTTGAACCCTAGGTTGCCTCCACCATTGTTATCGAAAGAGGATTGGCGGTTGACTCAGAGGTTGCAAGGTGGGAACTCGGTGTTGGGTGGGATCGGTGATGGTAGGAAAGTGAGTAAGGTTGAGAATGGGCTTAGCAGGTCACCCTTGGTTATGCCTCCGGGGTTTAGGGCTAGGAAAGAGGAGAAGAGGGCTGAGCCAGAGAAGATTCAGGGAACAGCTGACTGGGGTAAAGATGGACTTCCTGGTCTTCCAGGAATTGGTCTTGGTGCTAAACAGAAGAGTCTTGCTGAGATATTTCAGGTAATAAAATGACGGTCAATTTTGTTTTGCCTCGAGTTATTGGTTTCTTGCAAGTGTAAATGATAGTATTAGGATGTGCGTGTTCATAATTTTATGACTTGCTACCGTGATATGAAGTTGATTGTTGTTGGCCTCCTTGATTTTTAGTTTTTTAAAACTTTGTCCTATGCTCGAACATGTATTTTTCGGTCCGCTTTTCTCCTAGGGCTTGCTTGGGAAGGAGGCCAAGTGAATCGTTAGGTGGGTTTTCATTAAGTGTGGTTTTTTTATAAACTGGAAATTGTATTGCGATCAAATCAAATCCATTTCCGCTATATAAGTACCCGTGAGTGTAGTTGTTCACTCTACCTTTTCTCCATCATTATTTTGTTTTTAAACTGCTTTTTTCTCAAACTTGTGTATGCGTCCGAGACTATTCTGACTCCTACGATGTCGTTTCCTCAGAATGACTTGGTCAACTCCAATCCTCCTTCAAGGCACCCATCTCGCCCTGCCAGTCGCAATACTTTCGATGAAAATGTCGATTCGTTAGGTTCAGCTGAAGCTGAGCTGGCACTTTTACGGCGTGAGAGTCCTAGCATTCAGGTTTCTGCCTCTCAAAATGTTACAACACCTACCTCTTATTCTTATGCTGCTGCTTTAGGCACATCGTTGTCAAGAAGCACTACACCTGATGCCCATCATATCGCTAGGGTTCCCAGTCCTTGTCCTACTCCTATCGGTGAAGGTAGAGCAGGAGCAGCGAAAAAGAATATTACTAGCCCCAATTCATTCAATGGCATGTCATCGGGAATGAATGACTCTGCTGATCTCGTAGCTGCTTTATCCGGTATGAGCCTCGCAAGAAATGGTAATAATGACGGTGGAAATCAGTTGTCTGAATCCGGGAATTTCCGTATGTCATCTGGGGCCCAGTCTGTAGCTCGCGGCAACATAGGGGCTTCTGAATTGAGAAGCCCCCAGGTGGAGCGACCTAAATCTGGCTTTAATGCAGGGATTCCATATTCGAAGGGATTTTCTCCATCGTCTCTAAATGGAGGTGGATTGTCACCGCATTATAATCATCTCGATGGAAATAACTCGTCATTTGCAAACCACGGCATGAGTGGGTTTTCGCTGAACTCGGCAGTGCCATCCATGATGACTAGCCATCTTGGCAACTATAATCTGCCTCCTTTGCTGGATAACATTGCTGCGGCTTCTCCTATGGGGGTCCATGGACTAGATTCAAGATCAGTGACCGGGTCTCATCAAGATGCCATGTATCTTCAATACTTGAGATCAGCTGAGTATGCTGCTCAAGTTGCTGCGTTGAGTGATCAATCTCCAGATAGGTATTATATGGACTTGCTTCAGAAAGCATATTTGGATTCCGTAATGTCTCCTCAAAAGTCCCAGTTTGGTGCTCGTTTGGGAGGCAAATCCAGTGGGTCTAATCATGGATATTACGGAAACCATGCATATGGTATTGGAATGGGATATCCCGGAAGTTCATTGATGAGTCCTGTTCCAAACTCACCTGGTGGGCCTGGTAGCCCAATTGCGCACAACGAGTTCAACATGGGCTATCCTGGAATGAGAAATTTAGGAGGTGGTATGGGACACTGGCACATGGATAACGGTATCAGTTCCTCTCTTTTGGAAGAGTTTAAGAGTAATAAGGCTAGGTGCTTTGAGCTTTCAGAGATTGTTGGCCATGTTGTGGAGTTCAGGTGCGCTATATTCAAAATTATTCCTTCCCTTTCCGTTGAAATGATCCGAATTTTCAATTTTTTACTTATTGGTCTAATCATCTCATTGAAACAGTGCGGATCAGTATGGAAGTCGTTTCATCCAGCAAAAACTCGAAACTGCTACAATCGATGAAAAAAACATGGTCTATGAAGAAATTGGCCCACAAGCTCTTTCCTTGATGACTGATGTGTTTGGAAATTATGTGATACAAAAGGTAATGACACTTTCATCCTTCATCTTTCATCCTTCTTGTTTAGTACAAAGGTAAAAGCAATACCACTTCAGCTTCTGACACTGTAATTATAAGCTACATTTAATCTTTTGCCGTGTTCTTGGGACGAAACCTGTGTGTGTGTTATATCTACTCTTTGGTTTTCAGTTCTTTGAGCATGGAATGGACTCGCAAAGAAGAGAGCTTGCCAACAAACTTGACAATCATGTCTTGAACCTCAGCCTTCAAATGTATGGCTGTCGCGTTATTCAAAAGGCAAGTCTTTTATCTTCTATTTTTCATGATTAGCTTTTCTTTTCTTTTTGAAGCTTCTCCTTTTCTCAGCTTTGAGATATGTTAACTATGCCCTTCTGTATGGATACAATCGGAGGTCTGATTTTAAGACTTAATCTACTGCTTGAGTTCATCGTTGAATGCTTATTATTATTCAGCAACTCTCCTATAGGATCGTTCTATAGCATAGGACTAACCCAAAAGGAGATAACCCTAATATTAACATTTGAATATATTTATATTTATATTTTAATTTTAATTTTGTAATTTGATATTTTATGATGAATACCGACATTTATATGCAAGTTATCAATACTTCCTCCGTTCCATTTGATTGTATACGTTTGCTTTTTGGGCACTATTCATAAGTTAGAAGAATCGTTAATACAACTTCTAATATATAATATAAAAGATAGTCATGTGAGATCTTGTTTAAATTGCCTTACCGAGTACAATATTGATATCAAATTTTTATAATTTTTAATAATATGTAACTGAAGATATAAACAAAACAAAATGAGCATTGACATACGTGATAAAGCAAACGTATACAACCAAATGGAACGGAGGAAGTATAAAAGATTAGGTTGTCAAAACAAAATATTTTTTCTTAAGTTCGTTAATTAATTTAGTTCGGCTTTTTGTTATTGGGCTAGTCCTATGCATGAAATGGTCTTACGTAACATTTTGTGATTATTATTAGTATTGTTATTTTTATTCCGGTTGTTATACTTATATCTCTAAGTTGCTTAGTAGTTTGAAAGAGACTGTTTCACAAAATGTGTATTTTGATGAACAGGCTATAGAAGTAGTAGATGTTGATCAGAAGATTAAAATGGTCCAAGAGCTTGATGGTCACATCATGCGTTGTGTACGTGATCAAAATGGTAATCATGTAATCCAGAAGTGTATTGAGTGTGTCCCCGAAGAGAATATTCAGTTCATAATCCAATCTTTCTTTGATCAAGTTGTTACTCTTTCTACTCATCCTTACGGATGCCGTGTGATTCAGGTTTGTTAATCTGTCATTGAAGTGGTTTTGTAACACGTCGTACGAGAATTTCTTTATTGAGCGGATGTTTTGACTGTGATGTTCTATTTCGATTTTTTTTATCATGGTTGCAGAGGGTTCTGGAACATTGCAAAGATCCCAAGACACAGAATAAAGTTATGGATGAGATTCTAGCTTCGGTTAGCATGTTAGCCCAAGATCAATATGGCAATTACGTGATTCAGGTTCATTTTTTTTACTCTTGTAAGGACTTCATGCTCAAAGTTTGAATACTTGAAAGTTTTGTTGAACTTGGTCAAGTCATTGAGTGGTGGTAATCATGGCGTGGGTTCGAAACCATCAGGTGACAGGCGTCCACCTCATCATCGATATTTCCCTAAAATATCCCATGAAATTCCCTTTGCTATTTTTTTGTCTCCCGGCTTACCTTTGGGTAATGCTTTGTGGGTTCCTGTTTTTCTTACGTTTTTTTTCCTTCTTCTAAATCTTATTATTCCGAGCAGCATGTGCTGGAGCACGGAAAGTCGCATGAACGAACTACGATTATCAAAGAGTTGGCTGGAAAGATAGTCATAATGAGTCAGCAGAAGTTTGCCTCCAATGTTGTAGAGAAATGTCTGGCTTTTGGTGATGCACAAGAACGAGAAATTTTGGTGAACGAGATGCTTGGCACTACTGATGAAAATGAGCCTTTGCAGGTATCTCATATTTCGTCTCTCTCTTGTTCCGTTAATGCATTTGTTATTCTTTTTTAAACTCTTGGTTTGTAAGTTTCCATTTCCAGTTGCGCTAATGACTATTCTTTGGTTTCAGTTAATGATGAAATAAAGCAAAATGGCTCTCTAAACCAACAACGCATCCTCTATTACTCCCTTCATTTTTCTATTTTCTTCCCGTTTGACTACACGGTCATTCCAATGTGCTACTTTGACCACGTTTTTAGTGTGCCTAAGGCGCGCCTTGGATGAGGCACTAACCAAAACGCCTCAGGCGCATTTTAGGTGCGCCTTTTAGACAAGGTTCACCTAACAAGGATGACTAGTAGGCACTTTCCACGTCTCTTAGACAAGGCTCGCCATTTCTTATCCCCATTATTCCTAACTTTACACCTTGACATTTTAGCTAACCTGAAAACTCCTAAAAAGGCTATTGTTGCCCAAAATTTTATTTGGAAATTACAAATTTGTTATAAAAAATAGGGCGCCTCACGTCCAAAAGGCGCGCGCCTTCACCGTGCGCCTTGCGCCTCATCGCCTCGGCCCCCTAGCGCGTCGCAACTATGATTTTATTTGTTGAAAATATAATTTTGAGACTTTTGAATGATAAATATAAATATATGACAATTCATTATAGTTTATTGTTAAAATATTGATATATTGACCAAAAAGTCAAATGGAAGAAAAGGAAAAAATGGAGGTAGTATGAAAATAAATCAGTCCTATATTATTCTCGACGATGTTCATTATGTTTCATTTGAAAGGAACTCTGTTAAAATGGAGTAAATTTGACATCTGTGGGACCCCTGTGGTATTGATGTAATATTGTGTACTCGTTTCTAACACTTTTTTGGGGGTATTATCCAGGCGATGATGAAGGACCAATTTGCAAACTACGTAGTACAGAAGGTGTTGGAAACCTGCAGTGATGAGAAGAGAGAGTATATCCTATCGCGGATTAAGGTTCACCTGAATGCTCTGAAGAAATACACTTATGGCAAGCATATTGTTGCTCGTGTCGAGAAGCTCGTAGCTGCTGGAGGTACCATATTTTCTCTGCTTTCCTGCATCTACATTGGCTTGTCCTGTCTAGAATTTTATGCATGTGTCAGCAATGTGCATATACTTGGGTTTCTCTTTTCGAAAGCTAGCATGTAATGTTATGGGAAAAAAAACCATTCATTTCCATTCACGCATTCGACAAAAGAAATTTCGTTTGCTGACGGGTTCAAAATCCTTGACATGATTAATATTATGAACTACTATTGTACGAGTATGTATTAGCAGTCGGTCGATTCAATTCTCAGTGCAAAAATAATCTGACCTCACCTTGCCGAGCCGGAAAGCTCTATAAGGAATTAGGGCATATACTTCTACATTTCACTTTGGTTACGTGTCACGTGTCTGACCCAGCACTTGAACACTTCTGCAGCCTCTTCTCAAATAAAACCGCGCCCAAACCCAACCCAACCCGCACCGGCCCAACACCTGAATTGAGGGACCCGAGATTGACCCATAACCCAAATTAACCCAATCAAAATAACCCGACCTGAATGTTAATTGTTGCACATAGTCCATTATCCCTAAATATCTTGATAATAACACTCCCGAGAATGACTGAAACCCGAACTGACCCGACCCGACCCTGCCACTTTTCTGGTAAGCCTGAAAATGACCCAACCCGAGCTGGTTCAACCGGAACCCGACCCGAGCTGGCTCGACCAGAACCCGACCCGAGCTGACTCGACCTGAACCTGACCCAGTTGACTCATTTGCCAGGTCTACTACGCCCGACACCTGAGATCATGTAGCTTCCAACACTTGTAGCCCGTCTGAATAACAAACCAAGCACTGTACTAATGTAGCTGTATGGGTCTAATACTCTAATCTGTGTGCAGAAAGAAGAAATGCAATGCAGAGTGCACAACCTGCATAGACAGGGGGATTCAATCAAGTGTTGTACAGCTGACAGAAGCCATACGTAGGCTTTTCATCGTCTCTTCGAGTTCTCTTTTCTCTAGTGTTTCTCCTAATATCTAGAGCTATTGCTCGCCGAGAACTTGCAAATAAAACAGTTGTGGCGATCAGGACTGTACATGTCGTAGTTTTAAGGCTATACATAGAATCAGGTCGAGCTCCGATGTGAAATATATGCTTTTGTGCTCCTGCAGAATTAAAGATGAGCTTAGAAGAGGGTGTATAAAGTTATTTGAATGGTGAGGTGTTATTAGGGCTTCAGGTTTCTTTATTTTCTAGCTAATATTTCGACTGTACAAATGGCCAGAGCTGTTGCTTGTCTATCTAGAAAGCTCACAAATTTTTCCTGTACTTGATTTTCCCGGAAATGAAGCTTTTGCTGTTTCGACATAGCATTTTTGTTCGTTTTAGTTCATTTTTCGCTAATTTGAATTTCTTTCTTAAGGCGACGAAAGCATTAGATGGGAGTTGACAATGACTCAGCCTTCGGAATAATTAGGGATGGGTTACATTGTACTCAATACGAACATGTTTTAACTCCACCCATCAATATTGATCCGTTCCTAACGGTTCCAACACTAGGCCTGAATCAGCCGTGTCTAGGGTCTGGTCAGGCTTGCCAATGCTTGTCCCTGAACCGGCCTGCGCTACCTGTTTTTTCAGCGGGCTCGGGTGAGTCGGGTTGGGTTGTGTCGGCTAAAGGGGTTGGGCCAGCCTAGTGTGTCTCTAAGTTGGGCCCATTTAATTGGGGTGGGTTTCAAATTGCTTGAAGCATTCACGTGACCGGATCCAACACTCCACGTGAAAATCAGCAGCTTGTGATTGTTCCTCTTTCAACCACGTCATTCAATCCAAATTGCGGCCTTTAAAAGATTTTTGTGGTCCACATCGGTGGAGGCTTTAAAAGATATTTGTAGAACTATCTTTGACTCTTTGTAATAAGTTACTACGTTTTTTTCAGCTAAAATTATGTAAATTTAACTGAATTAAATTGAATAAGGTTAAGTTAAGTTGAACTTAATTGAGCTGAAATTAAGCCAAAAATAATGAGGTCTTAATTTTTATCTACGGTATTCAAGTTAACTACCGTCGTGTCAATACTGACCTGTTTACCAAGAACTACTAGCCAACAAGGGTTCCTAAACGCGAAATGTGGTGCAATGATATGATTTATTACTAAATATCGCATGTTGAATTGTTGATCATATAAAGAGAGTAATATGAATCTAGATAAAAAAAAATTGAGGTTTACTCAGCCACGCATCTTCTAAACGAATTTTTGGAGTAAAGGATCTTAGTTTAGCTGAGAGGGGCTTGAGTGCTCGACCGTCACTAATTTTTCATATTTTAGTGTAAACCCTCATTGACTTTAAGGATTTTAATGTTCATCCACAAAGTTAATATGCACCGTAGTAGTTTAAATCTTGATCCCTTCTTATGTACACGGTACACCAAGATCTGCCATTGCACTGATGTATCAACGATTCAAAATTAGGTTTACTTTCTATCTTGATCCATTTAGCTATAAAACGAATACCTCATAATTCGTTTAGCTATAAAACGAATACCTCGGTTTAAAAAAAATTAGCTACTTGCCTACTTAAAATCACAAATTTTTGTTTCAGACGGTCTTAAATTAAGACGTACTCACAATCGAGTTAAATAATATTAAAATGAAAAGGGGATTGTGAGAGACATTAACTTAAAACCGTCTTAAGCAAGACCTACCGACTTGAAATAACACCACCATTTTCAGCAAGTGTACTTCACTTTTCTTTCTCATCATTGGTCAGTCGTCTACTCGTCTACAAAGATCTCACCTTATTTGCGATGCACTTTCATGTGAATTTACCAAAATGCCCTTTCTATTTTACTTTGTTGCATGGACCAATGTTGCAATGTGTATGTACGTGTCAGGATATCATTGGCGAGACGGCTAGTGGACAGCTATGCTTTCTTTGGATTGCATTATGCCATATTGGTCCATCCTATTATTCTAGTTATTTCTTGTAAGATTAAAATGTTCAGCCCAGTCTCACTTGCGACCTGTCGTAAGCTTAAAACGGATTAAGATTCTCTTATAAAGTACAAATGGAATAACAGAGTGGGGTGTTCCATTTTTCCCTATTTACTCTTTTTGAAAATGGTTTGATCTGTCTTAAACTTGTGACGAATCGCCCTCATTTGTGATAATATATCCCACTAATCAACTATTAAAGTTTCATGAGTAGTCTTAAAGAATGAGAAACAAGGAATATATTAGTTCACAAATTCTCACGAGTATTTGTAATCTACAAACCCATAAAAACCATGTTTGGTAAAGGTAGTTGAAGAAGTGACTAAATACGGAAAACTTAATTGAAACTTGAAATCGTAATTTATAGGGTAGCAGAAAATTTTAGAGTTGATAAAGTAACAGATTATATATAACATGTTTGCCAAATTAGGTAAAAAATAGCGGATTTTGGGTGAAATGATGTAAAAAGAATAATAAATACCCTCAAACTAGCTAAAAAGTATAATAGATTATATATCTTATTTCTCAAATGTTACATTCGATAATATTTCATTACAGGTAGCTTATAAGCTAATCTCAAACGCTTGTAAACAATAAGGTAACTAAAATTTATGGCAAAAAAATGCTACTAGGTTGAATTAGCTACCTGAAATCAATGACTGAGACAGAGGTAGTATCGACTAAAAAGACATAAATAAGACTATACAACCAGATGTATCATGTATATGAGCATGGTACATTCAATACCAATCTAATTATGCTTATATGCAATATTTTCTAGCTTTTAAATTTTTTTTGTTAATGACCCTATTCGATTTCAGCACCAAATAAGAACAATACGTTTTTCACCATTATCCGAGTTTCGTCCGAATCTATTTTATCGCATACCGACAACCTTAAATGTCCTTCGTTTCTCCTAAAAATTTACGTAGACACTTTATTTTATCTAATTAAAAGTCAGTGTGAGTTTCAGATATTTTTGTTCCGGACTCCCGAAATCTCGAAAACCGTGTATTATACACTTAGATTTCAGATGTAATCGACCAGGTTTTTTTTTCTCCCGGTTTTTTGCCATAAGTTCGTGCTCTTTTCAAATATTAAAATATACGATTCCAGCACCAAATAACAAGTTTTAATAAGTTTTTCACGATTTTCCTAGTTTCGTCCAAGGATGTTTTATTTCAGACCGACACCCTCGAATGTCTTTCGTTTCCTCTAAAAATTAGCGTGGACACTTTATATAATTTTATGAGCGATCTGGGTGATTTTCAGACATTTTTGTTCCAGACCCTTGAAATCTCAAAAAACGTGTATTACACACTTCAGTTTTAGCCGTTCAAGTGGTCGTACCAGACTAAAATTTTGTTTTCTCCCGATTTTCTTTCATATGTCTAGGGTCACTTCAAAAATAACCTTATTCGATTTCTGAAACAAATAAGAACAATTAATACGTTTTTCACCATTATCCGAGTTTCGTCCGAATCTATTTTATCGCGTACCGACAACCTTAAATGTCCTCCGTTTCTCCTAAAAATTTACGTGGACGCTTTATTTTATCCGATTAAAAGTCTGTGTGAGTTTCAGATATTTTTGTTCCGGACCCCCGAAATCTCGAAAACCGTGTATTATACACTTAGATTTCAGCTGTTTGGGTGGTCGATTCAGACCAGGTTTTTTTTCTCCTGGTTTCTGCCATAAGTTCATGCTCTTTTCAAATATTAAAATATACGATACCAGCACCAAATAACAAGTTTTAATAAGTTTTTCACGATTTTCCAAGTTTCGTTCAAGGATGTTTTATTTCAGACCGACACCCTCGAATGTACTTCGTTCTATAAACATTAGCGTGGATACTTTATATAATTTTATGAGCGATATGTTTGATTTCCAGACATTTTTGTTCCAGACCCTTTAAATCTCAAAAAACGTGTATTACACACTTCATTTTTAGCCGTTCAAGTGGTCGTACCAGACTAAAATTTTGTTTTCTCCCGGTTTTTCTTTCATATGTCTAGGGTCACTTCAAAAATAACCCTATTCGATTTCAGAAACAAATAAGAACAATTAATACGTTTTTCACCATTATCCGAGTTTCGTCCGAATCTTATTTTATCGCGTACCGACAACCTTAGATGTCCTCCGTCTCTCCTAAAAATTTACGTGGACGCTTTATTTTATCCGATTAAAAGTCAGTGTGAGTTTCGGATATTTTTGTTCCGGATCCCCGAAATCTCGAAAACCGTGTATTATACACTTAGATTTCAGCTGTTTGGGTGGTAGATTCGGACCAGGTTTTTTTTTCTTCGGTTTTCTGCCATAAGTTAATGCTCTTTTCAAATATTAAAATATACGATACCAGCACCAAATAACAAGTTTTAATAAGTTTTTCACGATTTTCCAAGTTTCGTCCAAGGATGTTTTATTTCAGACCGACACCCTCGAATGTATTTCGTTTCCTCTAATAATTAACGTGGACACTTTATATAATTTTATGAGCGATCTGTGTGATTTTCAGACATTTTTGTTCCAGACCCTTGAAATCTCAAAAAACGTGTATTACTGTAACACCCCCATAATCCGTTATATTTAAAATAGAGTTTTCATGTAAAATTCGGAACATGGATGTGTCACAATTGAACCAATTGTAGTAGAAGTATTTAAATCATGAAATTCAAAGGGATAAATGTCCACGTGAATTAAAACCAAAGAGTAAAATCCGATTACAACCAAATCCAAATGTTTGCGGAAGCGAATAAGTTTGAAGATGCAAAATAATGATAATTGTCTAAACATTGGTTTCCAACAAAAACGATAACGCGCGCGCGCTCTTTCGTGTTTCCCACGTCTTAGTTCCTTGGATTACCTGTCACACGATCTGCTCTCACAATAGTGGTCATAGCAGGTCCAAAGGAGGACAAAACAAAAAGGGGTCAACAATCGTGTTGAGTAAGGTAAACAATCCAATAATGAAAATAAGAATTTTAATTGATAATTCAAATGCTATAAAAAGATACGATAAATTTTAGAGGTTCCAAGGATATATAGGTAAATACAAATATACAACTAACATGGCTTAAAATTTCTCATAACATTTCCCTTTCGAAGAAAACATTTCTTTCGTTAAATTTGTAAGTAATTGATAGAGGCTGTATGGAGAGGATTTCCCTCGCCCTAGTCCGGATAAGACGGGCTTTTCCAAATCATGTACTAAACTGTCCTAAAATCCCGAGTGTGCACACCCCTTAATTGGCCAACCCCAAAGAGGAAGACTAGAGGACGGGGTTCGATCAACTAACCCCCACCAAAAGCTCTGTATAGGAGGTCCCTTAAAATTTTGGGAACAACCTACCCCTCTACCAAAACCGTTCAAACCAACATCAAAACCTTTTAAGGCATCGCTTTCATTTTATTGAATTCCAACATTTAATCACAACCTTTCCAAAGGTAAAAACGGTTTTGGTTTTAGAAACTTATATCCTTTCATTTGTCCAAACACAATTTCTCTTTTCAACAAGTCAACCAAATCATAATGCATAAACATTCATTTCAAAGACAATACTTTAAGAAATCAACACAACTATTTCATCATTATAAACGTATCAACATTCAAATCATATTCGATAGTATAAAGATAATGTATGGACAATGTTCCCTTACCTTATAATTACGTTGATGAGCGGTTATTAAAAGGCCTCTTCTACGAATCCCGGGTCTACAATATACCTAAAGTACTCATTACTAAATTATTCCAGTCGGTCCTTAACTAGTTCAACTGGTTTTATGCATTTTACTCGGTTTTTGTTATGTTTCCATTTTGAACGTTTTGTTTCGAGTTTTATTCTTAAGAAAGCAAACTAAGTTCATGATCAGAATATTTAAGAGTATTTTATTAAGTTGGTGCTTTTGGTTTAACAAGTTATAGCTTATACACTCGGTTTACACAAGTTTACAATCTTATACATACTTTACGGTTTTACAGATTCTGAACAGTGACTTCAAAACGTCATAACTCCTTCGTCACTTAACTTTTTTGGGTAAGACCAATGAGGTTGGATTCTTTAAGATGTCCTACAACTTTAAGTGTCAAATACTAACAGTCCAAAAACGACTCTAAGACCTCTGAAATTTCTGTTTAGTAAAACGTGACAGTTTCCGAGTCACATAAAGTTTTGGGCTGGTTCGGGTGTTTAAATAGTCGAATATCAAGAATTTATCTTTAGTATAACTTTATTTACTAGTGGTCTATTCGAAAAAGCAAGATTCTCAACTATCGATTTAAAGAACAATATTTTATCAGATTTCCAGATTGTCATTTTGTGTTGCAAAAATCATATAAAAACAAATACATAATATTTTTGGACGAAACTAACTCCAATAGGTCTATTATTTAGTCTACCAACTTTTATGTTTATACAATGTTAGCCAAAAATACGTTTAAGATGTACTATTGGTCGGATCTTTAACAAGTGGTCAGAATATGAGTCACAAAATGTTCTTAAGTGTATTGCAAAGATTATAAATTCAAATGAGTTGATTCTAGGGCCTAAAATTCTATATATTCATTATAGTTCATTGTGGTAAAAGGGTTTGTGCTCATTAATCCTTTAAATTACGTTTTAAGACACAAACATTGGCTCTAGCATATTCGATTGTCCAGAATCATGTTCTTTTTGTATGATATTTCATTTGCAAACCACTCATGGGATTATGACAAAATTTTGTACACTTATTATAGACAGAAATACCTACAACACATATTTTTTTCATAGCAATAACACAAGTCTAAGTTGGATTTTTATTCTGTTAATTATCAACCTCCGGATTTGACACTTTGATGATTGTTATGTGTATAGGTTCTTGCATGCATGTATGAAGACTCTTACAGTTCGTTTAAGGGTTTGTTTTATTCAAGATTAAGTGTTGAATGAGACTAAAATGCAAAGAGTTTAGTATTTTAGCCCTTACAAGGTGAAGATCTTTGTGTATATGCAAGATCCTCCTCCTAGCTTCATCTTCTTCTTCCTCTTCTCTTTTCTCGGTTCTTCTTTGCTCTCCCTCTCTCTATTCTTTTGTTTTTTTTTGTTGATGCTTTGTTTTGAATGGTAATTTGGTGGGAGGTGAAGTCAGGAGTAAATAGGAGAAATTATGGGGAAGGGTAAAAGAAGAAGTGTTGGGAAGAGGAGGTGTAGGTAGAGTGATTATGGGAAAGATAAAAAGAAAAGTGTTGGGAAAGGGGAGGTGTAGGTAGGGCGGCACAAGCATGGGGAAGGGGGTCTATTTCCCTCATTATGACAGCTAGGATTTGGTGTTTGAGTCGAGTTTTCGGGCGACGGAAAAAGATGCGTGAGACGGTGATTTATGCAACTTCGACAATACAATTTCACCAATTATCGACACCAGAATTATATATGTTCTTTCTTGTTTTATCATGGGTGAATTTATTTAAGTATTGTATTTTACTATCATTTATTCTCAATGTGTGACGATAAAGTTGATTATTAAATTTAGCGACTCGAGATCGCGGTAATCGCATTGTTACCAAATTTTCCATTTTATCACCTATTGATTTTAGCTTCATAAATATCTTTATTAATTTTTTTAATATAAACTCCTTCATATTTTATTGACGGATTTTACGGATATTACAATTACACACTTCATTTTTAGCCGTTCAAGTGGCCGTTCTAGACTAAAATTTTGTTTTCTCCCGAATTTCTTTCATATGTCTAGGGTCACTTCAAAAATGACCCTATTCGATTTCAGCACCAAATAAGAACAATTAATACGTTTTTCACCATTATCCGAGTTTCGTCTGAATCTATTTTATCGCATACCGACAACCTTAAATGTCCTTCGTTTCTCCTAAAACTTTACGTGGACGCTTTATTTTATCCGATTAAAAGTCAGTGTGAGTTTAAGATATTTTGGTTCCGGACCCCCGAAATCTCGAAAACCGTGTATTATACACTTAGATTACAGCCGTTTGGGTGGTCGATTCGGACCAGGTTTTTTTTTCTCCCGGTTTTCCGCCATAAGTTCATGCTCTTTTCAAATATTAAAATATATGATTCCAGCACCAAATAAAAAGTTTTAATAAGTTTTTCACGATTTTCCAAGTTTCGTCCAAGGATGTTTTATTTCAGAACGACACCCTCGAATGTCTTTCGTTTCCTCTAAAAATTAGCGTGGGCACTTTCTATAATTTTATGAGCGATATGTGTGATTTTCAGACATTTTTGTTCCAGACCCTTGAAATCTCAAAAAACGTGTATTACACACTTCATTTTTAGCCGTTCAAGTGGTCGTACCAGACTAAAATTTTGTTCTCTCCCAGTTTTTCTTTCATATGTCTAGGGTCACTTCAAAAATTACCCTATTCGATTTCAGCACCAAATAAGAACAATTAATACGTTTTTCACCATTATCCGAGTTTCGTCCGAATCTATTTTATCGCATACCGACAACCTTAAATGTCCTCCGTTTCACCTAAAAATTTACGTGGACACTTTATTTTATCCGATTCAAAGTCTGTGTGAGTTTCAGATATTTTTGTTCCGGACCCTTAAAATCTCGAAAACCGTGTATTATACACTTAGATTTCAGCTGTTTGGGTGGTCGATTCGGACCATGTTTTTTTTTCTCCCGGTTTTCTGCCATAAGTTCATGCTATTTTCAAATATTAAAATATACGATTCCAGCACCAAATAACAAGTTTTAATAAGTTTTTCACGATTTTCCAAGTTTCGTCCAAGGATGTTTTATTTCAGACCGACACCGTCGAATGTCTTTCGTTTCCTCTAAAAATTAGCGTGGACACTTTATATAATTTTATGAGCGATCTGTGTGATTTTCAGACATTTTTGTTCCAGACCCTTGAAATATCAAAAAACGTGTATTACACACTTCATTTTTAGCCGTTCAAGTGGTCGTACCAGACTAAAATTTTGTTTTCTCCCGGTTTTTCTTTCATATGTCTAGGGTCACTTTAAAAATGACCCTATTCGATTTCAGCACCAAATAAGAACAATTAATACGTTTTTCACCATTATCCGAGTTTCGTCCGAATCTATTTTATCGCGTACCGACAACCTTAAATGTCCTCCGTTTCTCCTAAAAATTTACGTGGACGCTTTATTTTATCCGATTAAAAGTCTGTGTTAGTTTAAGATATTTTTGTTTCAAACCCCTAAAATCTCGAAAACCGTGTATTATACGCTTAGATTTCAGCTGTTTGGGTGGTCGATTCGGACCAGGTTTTTTTTTCTCCCGGTTTTCTGCCATAAGTTCATGCTCTTTTCAAATATTAAAATATACGATACCAGCACCAAATAACAAGTTTTAATAAGTTTTTCACGATTTTCCAAGTTTCGTCCAAGGATGTTTTATTTCAGAACGACACCCTCGAATGTCTTTCGTTTCCTCTTAATATTAGTGTGGACACTTTATATAATTTTATGAGCGATCTGTGTGATTTTCAGACATTTTTGTTCCAGACCCTTGAAATATCAAAAAAAGTGTATTACACACTTCATTTTTAGCCGTTCAAGTGGTCGTACCAGACTAAAATTTTGTTTTCTCCCGGTTTTTCTTTCATATGTCTAGGGTCACTTCAAAAATTACCCTATTCGATTTCAGCACCAAATAAGAACAATTACTACGTTTTTCACCATTATCCGAGTTTCGTCCGAATCTATTTTATCGCATACCGACAACCTTAAATGTCCTCTATTTCTCCTAAAAATTAACGTGGACGCTTTATTTTATCCGATTAAAAGTCTGTGTGAGTTTCAGATATTTTTGTTCCGGACCCCCGAAATCTCGAAAACCTTGTATTATACACTTAGATTTCAGCTGTTTGGGTGGTCGATTCGGACCAAGTTTTTTTTTCTCCCGGTTTTCTGCCTTAAGTTCACGCTCTTTTAGAATATTATAATATACGATTCTAGCACCAAATAACAAGTTTTACTAAGTTTTTTCACGATTTTCCAATTTCGTCCAAGGATGTTTTGTTTCAGACCGACACCCTCGAATGTCTTTCTTTTCCTTTAAAAATTATCGTTGACACTTTATATAATTTTATGAGCGATCTGTGTGATTTTCAGACATTTTTGTTCCAGACCCTTGAAATCTTAAAAAAACGTGTATTACACATTTTAGTTTTAGCCGTTCAAGTGGTCGTACCAGACTAAAATTTTGTTTTCTCCTGGTTTTTCTTTCATATGTCTAGGGTCACTTCAAAAATTACCCTATTCGATTTCAGCACCAAATAAGAACAATTAATACGTTTTTCACTATTATCCGAGTTTCGACCGAATCTATTTTATCGCATACCGACAGCCTTAAATGTCCTCCGTTTCTCCTAAAAATTTACGTGGACACTTTATTTTATCTAATTAAAAGTCAGTGTGAGTTTCAGATATTTTTGTTCCTGACCCCTGAAATCCCAAAAACCGTTTATTATACACTTTGATTTCAGCTGTTTGGGTGGTCGATTCGGACCATGTTTTTTTTTTCTCCCGGTTTTTTGCTATAAGTTTATGCTCTTTTCAAATATTAAAATATACGATTCCAGCACCAAATAACAAGTTTTAATAAGTTATTCACGATTTTCCAAGTTTCGTCCCAGGATGTTTTATTTCAGACCGACACTCTCGAATGTCTTTCGTTTCCTTTAAAAATTAGCGTGGTCACTTTATATAATTTTATGAATGATCTGTGTGATTTTCAGACATTTTTGTTCCACACCCTTGAAATCTCAAAAAAAGTTTATTACACACTTCATTTTTAGCCGTTCAAGTGGTCGTATCAGACTAAAATTTTGTTTTCTCCCGTTTTTTCTTTCATATGTCTAGGGTCACTTCAAAAATTACCCTATTCGATTTCAGCACCAAATAAGAACAATTAATACGTTTTTCACCATTATCCGAGTTTCGTCAGAATCTATTTTATCGCATACCGACAACCTTAAATTTCCTCCGTTTCTCCTAAAAATTTACGTGGACGATTTATTTTATCTGACTAAAAGTTTGTGTGAGTTTCCGATATTTTTGTTTCAGACCCCCGATATCCCGAAAACCGTGTATACACTTTGATTTCAGTCTTTTGGGTGGTCGATTCCGACCTTGTTTTTTTTCTCCCGAATTTTGTTGGTGTCAAAATTAAAATCTAATTGAGCTTATATGTATTGTTTTTTAAGTTTTATTATAATATTTTGAGTTTAAATTTTACATAAAGCGCTCAAATTCTTGACGATAAAGCTGGTATAATGTATATATTAACTCAAATTCTTTAATTAAAAAGTTCCAAATTTACGCTACTGGTTGTATAGTCTACCGATCGCTAAAAATAGCCTTAAAAAGGCAAAGAATCAAATTCCTTGTACAAAATATCTACTACACACAATCCACATAAGCAAAAGCATCATCAAAGATATTTATTAAACTTACGCTTTTCTTCCCCTTTCCATCCCAATTCAACCAACTCAACTCAACTTTCTTTCTCCCAAAACAAACACCAAAACAATATTTTAATCTTTAATCTTTAATAATGGGAAAACATAACGGCGACCAAAACGACGTCGTCGTAGACGACACCGTTAACGAAAGAGTCCACGAATGGGAAGCAGGTCTCCCAAACCTCGACGACGTAACGCCGTTATCTCACGGTCTTCTCCCTTCTCAACTTCTCTCCGCTTTCAACATCAAACCGACACCGTTTCGCACTGCAAACGACGTCGCCGCCGCTTCCGCCGTCACTCTCTCCTCTATCCGCCGCTCCTTCTCCGCGCCAGAGGACGCGGATTCCGCGGCGGATGATGCGACGGAAGTTGCGGCGGAAGTTACGGCGGATGAGGAAGAGGAAGATGAAGAAGGAGAAGAGAAAGCCGCGAAACGAGCGAGATTAGTTTGGACGCCGCAATTACACAGAAGATTTGTCGACGTTGTTGCGCATTTAGGAATAAAAAATGCAGTTCCGAAAACAATTATGCAATTGATGAATGTAGAAGGATTAACACGAGAAAATGTCGCAAGTCATTTGCAGAAATATCGACTTTATTTGAAGAGAAATCAAGTCGGTAGTTTTGATTCCGGAGGCGGAGGACCGTCGAATTCATCGGTTTCGGTTTCGGTTTCGGTTCCGAGGATTAATTACCAGCAGCAGCAGTATAATTATTTTCAGAATCATCATCATCAGCAGTATACTAATAATAGTAATGTGTATCAGTTCAGTAATGGTGTTATGCAGACAGGAAATAATAATAATAATATTAATAATATTAATAATAATATGTATCATCAGTTTAATCATAATTATCCTCCTCATGTTAATCCTGGTGATAAATAAAATTGTCAAGTTTAATTTGCTGCTGATTTTTTTTTTGTTGAAGGTAATTTAAGCTGATGATTTTATGTTTAGATCTCTTGATTTTGGTATTCACTCGATCTGTCTCGATTATTTGTTTACGGTTTTTTAATGTTTGTTAGAAGTGTTTTAATCAAAGGTAAAAAAATGATCGAGATTGAATTGTAATTGAAAGGAGTAGATGGTACTAGACTTGAATTAGAAATTGTTACGTAGTATCTTGTTTAGTATTCCCTCTCATTCGTTGAATTCATACAATTTGAATAAAATAATATTCACATATATTCAACAAATGCTATGAATTCAGTTTAACTCGACTTTCCTTATCTATAATTTTGTATTATGAGGTGTGCGATTAGTCATGGATTGTTCTAAACGATGATTCATGTCAGCAGAACCCAAATTATTTTGGGATTAAGGCTCTGATGTTGTTGTTGTTGTAATCATGTGGCCGTGTATAACGGCCTTGTAATACGGATAAAATCTCGTCTAATGAAGTATTACAAGGTCGTTGTGTGGTGTATTTTGATTTGTACTTCTTCCATTCCAATCATCTTTGTACATATATGTTGAAAACTCTATATGTGAGTTATATATTTATCAAATGTATAGAATTGATTGGAATGAAGTAAGCATCATTTAAGAATTTGTATTATCGAGTAAGTCTCTCGTAAGACCATTGCACACGTGAAACGGTTCAAAACTATTGATAATTTCTAGCACTAATTGTATATATGAGTTGGTTTAGATCTGTTTCATGCTTACATCCGTCTCTGATAACAATTTGTATTGTGATAGAGATTTGTTCTTCAATTAATTGAATTATTAATGAGAATTCTGATTATATATATTTTTGTGAAAATACACAGATCCACAAGTTTGAACAAGTGGTTCACAATCTTCCATCAAAGTTCAACAACAAATGCCATGAGAACAGTAATGGAGAATTGAAGATGACTGATGTATTCTCAGAATTAGGTTTTAGGTCTGGTGTATTTCTTTCCCTTGTGATGGAGGAAAGAATTCTATATTAATGTACACTTTGGTTAAATTTATATTATCTATGAATTTGGTGACATTAATATATGTGTTTGTCGTGTTCGTCGACAAATGATTATTTATGAGGATGATAATGGATCTTTCTTTTCAGTTATCAAGATGATGGAACTGTTGAATGATGAACTGGAATCTCTGGTAAATGGTAATAATTCTCTTCCTTGCATGCTTGATACAATCATGGTATAAATGAATTTTGTGGTATCAGTTTTGTGTTGCCTGTGGTTCTGGTTTCTGTTTGCGCGATAAGATCAGAGGCTGGTAGACGGTGGAAACATTAGGCCTCAAACCCGCGACTTGTTGAACACAGGACCTCAATTCTGTCGCGGGGTTAAGATCTTATTGCTTGATCTTGTACAATGAAGAATTAGATTCCGATTTGCCTAGGAAAGTTGAGCCTCTTTCTTTGAACATGGACATGGCCGAGTTCTTACCATGTTCTAATTACTTTACCTAAAACATTGAAGTTGAGCCTCTTAGTCGAAACATGTAGAAGTTATTTTTTTCCTAGGAAAAAGGGGGGAGGGGTGTGGATTAAAGGGCGTTAGGATTTAGGGCATATTACATACGAATGTAGAACATCGCAGGAAAGGAGCTTCGTTCCAAAACAACACAACGTGTGTTTGATCTTTTAGTACCAAAACTGCCATATTCCGAGGGAGGAGACGGTCCTTTGCTGATGTGATCTTGCATATGCCATTCCTGCAAGTTCTATGTCATACTGTATGAAACATGGAGGTCTACTGTCTCATAGGAAAAAATAGGAAAATGCAGGTAGTTTTAAAACACGCCTTAATAGGATAGCTTTAATCTATGTTACTCGTACTTGGGTACAAATGAAAGCCGGACTCGGCTACATTCTGGAAATATATGTGTATTTTTGGTCTAGCACCCATACCAAGGTGTCAAATGTCAGACACGAGTATTAGACAAAAAACAGAGTCTGAGCAACATAGGTCTAAATCGCAATGGATATGATTCATGCAAATCCGGATGCGACTCTCTGAGTATTTGCCACAAGCTGCTATGGTGTCTTCCTACAAGCTACTCCAATGTATGGAACTAAATTAATACTGTAGTCTTTAGATTTTAGCCTCAATTATAAGTGAATTCTGTTATACCTAAATTGTTGAGGTGAATCTATGAAATTGTTTTACATTTTTGTATTTTATTAAGATGTACATTCGACATCTCCTTAACTCGCAATTTGCTGGAGCCCTGGAGAATTGTGTTGAGGTGGACATTTTTAAATATCCGGAAATCTTTATTATTGAGTTTTATAAGACCCGAAATCCTCATTGAGTTCGTATAGGACCCGAAATTATTGAGACGATCCTTTCTAGACTGTACTACTAGTCTTGCGCAAGACGAGTCAAATACTAGTATACTACCACATGGTGGCAATAACGACAAATTTTGGTATTTTTTAGACATCAAATTGGGTGATTTGGTATGTATTTGGCCCGTCTGATATCTAAATATCTATCAGTTGAGCATCTAAGACATTATTGTCATCACATTCAACTTGTTTTAGAGGATGAATCGAGTCTGTCTACTTTTTTGTTCATCTGAAAAAAGTTGCAAGTGGCATCTTTGAAACTTTGAATGACAGCAAAACCAGCATTCATGTTCATTCAAAATAGATATTTCAAATGCAAACTAAACAGTCGTTTATTCTTGACCACAAATGTTGTACTCTTGTTTTTCAATGAGATTCTAGCTCACTTTCCAATTATGCAATTGGTCTCTTTTGAAATTGACATATTCGTCTCAAAAATAAAACGGATTAATATCGTTCCACGTGTAAAGATAGGAGTCTAGGACAAGTAGTTTGTTCAGTAATTCTCCTTTATGACGGTGTGACTCATCTTAAGCTTAAGACAGGTCAATCCACTCTCACTAAGAGCAAGTGGAGGGATCCATTTACCCCAACTTGTCCCCCACTTGCTCTTTTTAAGGAGGGATTGACCCGTCATAAATGAGAATTTGTATAGTTTGTTAGGGACTAGTTCCTTAATATCATGTTTTTTGTATAGTATATGATTGTCTTATGTTTGAGACGGATTTGCACGTTTAAACAAGAATTTGTGATAATCTTAAATAAACGATTACATATGTTTGAGTTGTAATTATCCGTTTAAACTTTTGGTTAAAATGATTTTCTCACACGAAATCAAAACTTGATGACTCGGAGATTCCATTTTTGAATCTAGGACCCCCTTATTCTCACATTTGGAATTGGAATTGAAATTTTAATATTTATATTAACTTAAACTTTTGTTTGAGATGATTTTGCGACTTAATCATCCAATACAAATATCTACTAACACATTCATGCCGTTTATGGTTAGTTTTAAATTCTGATTCTAATGGTGTGGTGCACCACTTAGCATTCACTTTACATTAAATATATTGATTGTCAGAATATTATATTATATTGTTATGAACCTAAAACGCCACCCTAATTCGCCAATTGCTCGATGTGGAAGGGCCCACCATATCTCCTTTCTTATTTTATAATCTTATCCTAAAATGTTGCTATGTTCAAATTGCGGGTACTTGTTTTATAGTATTCGTTTTAAGGTTTAAGACGAGTTAAATAATGACCTAATTGTATAAATAAGATAAATATATTGTCATTTTCTAGGTATTTTATTTTTGTCTTATCCATACAAGTGAAAGTAGATACTACTTGACCCGTTTTAACTTAAGACGGATATATCCGAGACATATTAAATTATGTACGCTTTGTATTCAAATCATTATTATAATAGAAGCAAAAGATGACCAAAACTTTATTATAAATTTATAATTGACCATACAGTTGTTGCATTAATTATTAATTTTTTATTTGATATTTTAAGAAAATGGAACTTTTCAAGGCATACAAGGATACAAACTCATACATATACGAGTATTATTATTATTATTATTATTATTATTATAATGTGTATAAGTGGCCTTTCGGAGTTATGAAAGGGAAGGCTCCAAAGGATGAGGGTTATGTAAAGTAATGTCTTAATTATGTATCCAAACCTTTGTTTAATCTTGCTATTTGTGTAATCGAATTTATTTCATTGTCGTCGCTTCACCGGTTCATCTTACCCTCCTTTTCCGATGAAGGATGGTCTATGTGCCTTTTAATTCATCTGTGTTTTCCGATGTTGAACCTAGTAATCTTGATTCATTACCAATTTGTTACGTTTTATGAGTATCTAGAAGTTAATGCAAAGAGGTATGCCTTGAATTAGGACAGGTAACGTGAAATCAAGTAGGGATGGTGAGAAGTAGATTTGACTAAGTTTTTTTCCCGTAAGAGACCACAAATGGCGATTTTAGTGCTGACATTATTTGAACCAGGTCATAAGTATAAGGGTACCACCTCAAATGATTTTAATAACTAAACTACTCCAATTGACATCTCACAAAGTTAATTTGGTCCAAATAAACTAGCTCAATCTGACCTTTGCTCTATGAGTGAGGATCGTATTCAATGTATTCATTACTTGTAAAGAACTAGATCTCCACTTCTTATACAATCATAAATAAATTTTGTGACGAAAAAAAATATATTAAAATATGAGTGTATTAAAGAGAAAATGGGGGATCCAAATTGCTGCTCCATGTGCAACCAAAAATAACAAGAATATGATATAAATTTTGAATTGATCATGTTGATGTCTCTTTCGATATGCGTGCATGTATTATTTTCACATTGTGTTCGTAAAATCAGTGGTTTACACGTACATAAGTTAGCAACTATTCTTTCTACAAATAGTCTTCCTTAATGATATATTCATCTTAATATTAAGACGATTCGAATACATTTTTAAGAGATGGATGTACACATCCTTAATGAAAATTTACCTTTTTTCTTTTCTATTATCGTTTTTTTTTTTTTTAATAAAACATAGTTTTACTTGACATGTGCCTAATCTTTCACTCTTGAATCTATAAGCTTCTTGCGGAGCACTCAAGTGTCTCCACAAGCCCAGTCCAACTTCAACTTTACTGGGCTCAAACTAATCTCAATACTACGAGAGAACTCGTTAAACATATCGAAAATAACTCGAAAAAATATACTCCGTACAATTTAACCCTAAAGCCGATTTTAAACATCTCCAACACAACTCTAACAAAATAACACAAACCGATTTGATTCCAAGTTAAAAGTTTAAACATATCGAAAGTTAGTAGATCTTGTTTAAAACCGTCTTAAGTTAAGACCTCTCACAACCCTTAGTTTTCTTATTTAAATCATTTTTGAATACATCTTAATCGAACATTTTGTGATCGTTATATTATAAGACGATCTCAACACAAGTTTAAACATATCGGAAATAACAAAAAATCATTCAAGTCAGCCTAAACTCGACTTCTTTTATAACTAAAAAATAACCCAACCCAACCTAGCCATCAGCCCATCGCCACGAGTCGAAAAAAAACCCGGAAATGATCCACAATCGACCCGACAAACAATTAACAATCGACATCTTTGATTCAGTTCAGTCCATACATTATCTTACCAAAACATCACCAAAAAAACCCAGAAATTTCTCAACTTTTTCCAATAAATGAACTAAATTTCACCCAAAAAAATCCCAATAATTATGCAACAACATTGCAAAAACACACAATTCTCAATTCTATCTAATACAACAACAACAACAAAACTTTACCCAATTAATCATCTTTTACAAACTCAATTTATTTCTACTACATATTTACCATTACTTAAATGTTGTTATGGTGGTAATAAAGTTAATTACTTTGTTACAAAAATACCCTATTTAATAAATTTAAGAAGAAATAAAAAAAGATTTAGTAAATTTGGTGTAAATGTAATAAGAGCAAGTGCAAGAGAAACTCCATATCAAGTTCTTGGTGTTTCTAGTAATGCTACACCTAATGATATTAAAAGGGCTTATCGTAAACTTGCTCTTAAATATCATCCTGATGTTAATAAACAGGTATTTTCCGCGTTTCAGTCATTTGTTTATCTTTTTATCGGAGTATTTATTTTTGTCATGAGGGGTATTTTAATTAAAGTTATAGTAAATTTGCTGTCAAGTATCATGCTGATGTTAATAAACAGGTATTTTCCGTGTTTCAGTCGTTTCTTTACCTTTTTATTTATTTTTGTCGTGAGGAGTATTTTAATTAAAGATATAGTAAGGGTCGTTTGGTTACCCACTAAAAAACCCAGGAAGTCTAATTCATGTGAATTGCAAAATAGGTAGCTTGTTTGGTTACACCAATTCACATGAATTACAACTTTCCATGAATTCTAATTAATGGAGGAAGTTGCTTACCGAGGTCCCCCTAACTAAGTAGGAATGCCCACATGAATTGTAGTTCCTCTATGTAACCAAACAACATTTTCCAATTCACATAAATTTTAAAATCATGTGATTTTTCACTTCCTAGGCAATGAAAGTTCCTACGTGCAACCAAACGACCCCTAAGTTGTTGTTAAGTGTTAAGTATCATGCTGATGTTAATAAAGAGGTACTTTTCGCATTTCAGTTAATTGTTTACCTTTTTACTTTTGCTGTCGCGAGGAGCATTTTAATTAAAGGTATCGTAAACTTGTTATTAGCGAAGATTTAATGCCACTCCAAAATTACTAATGTTTTGAGATGGTGAATAGTAGTATGCCCTTAGATTTATCTTGTATTGTTGTGGTATTAACAAAAAGTGTAGGGAGATACTGACATTATCAGTCCCCTTTAAGACAACGAAATTATAATGTCACTCATGTTTGTAAGACGGTAAATATAGCATGCCCTTAGACTTAGCTTGTATTGTCGTAGCCTTATCAAAAAGTGTAGAGGCAATATCATTTCCCTTTAATTAAAGGTAAATACTCCAAATGCTTATGGACTTATGGTAAACTTGCTCTTAAATATCACCCTGATGATCATAAAGAGATAGTACTTCCTGTGCTCTAATCAATTGTTTACCTTTTTTTATTTTGCCGTGAGAAGTTTTTTAATCAAAGGTAAACGAATGACTCGGCTGGTTGGATAAAGGGAGCATGATTATATTGACTTATTGTATTATATCTTCATTTCAATAAGTTCTTCATAGATGGTTTTGGTTGTTGTGTGATTGCTGATAAAATGGAATTTTGATGGGATTAAGGAGGTTAAATCTTTAACTGTATTGTTGGTTTTTGATGAAACCTTAAGTTGAGGCTGTTAGATGATGATGAGGTTGTGAGTTGGTTATAGTGTGTAAAGGTGGATATGTGATAACACATGTTGAGATTTTAGCTGATAAATTGTGATGTTCAAGTGTGTATGTGTGTGTAAGTGCGTGTGTGTGTGCGCGCGCGTGGCGTGTGTGTGTGCGTGCCTGGCGTGCGTGTGTGTTTGTGTGTGTGTGAGAGAGAGAAGAGGAAAGTCAGGAGACTAGTATATTTACGAGCTTTCTTCGCGTTGCTAGTGTATTTAGAACCTGAATTGATTTGTCTGAGGTATATCTCTATCCTCCTAATGTCAGCCCTACTCACTGTCCTAGTATGGAGAGATGACTGGATGAGGCACCAGCCAATACGCCTAAGGCGGGCCTCAAGTGCGCCTTGATGAGGCACCAAGCCAATATTCCTTGGTACATTTTAGGTGCGCCTTTTAGACAAGACTCACCAGTCCGCAGTTTCCGTTCTTTTTCATCAAGATCTTAGATTATGCTATTTCTTATCTCCATTATACCTTGCTTTTACTCCTTCAGATGTTAGCCAAACCTAAAAACTCCTAGAAAAGATATTGTTGCCCAAAATTTTATTTGGAAAATACATTATGTTGCTAAATATTGTGCGCCTTTCGTTTAAAAGGCGAGCACCTTCGCCTTGTCGCCTAGACCTCTTAGCGCCTCTTTAAACTAAGATTAGGGGTTGGATACGGTTTGAGTTGTCAGAGATTACTAGTCTTCCCTATATTTTCATTAGTGGGAGCTTATAGTCATGGTTGGTAGTTGATGTCATGTTAGCTTTTGTTAGGGATGGAATTGGAACTAGGATTAGCTTAGTAATGAGATGTTCTTTTGCTGGTTTGATCAAATGTCCAACGCAAAGCTTTTTCTGAAGTTGCCCACACCATGCGCCGTTTGCTGGGGTGTGTCACACACCGTCCTTGGTTTCCGTTTAGTTCATTGTTCTGTGATGATAACATTTCTTCTTTAGCAAAGTGGGTCCTTCCATGGATTCACTCAGCAGCAAGGGGAAATCTGTAATTTTCTCTGCCAGAGTTTTGTTGAAATTAATACGCACAGATTTTGTTAGCCGGCTAAATCTATGTTAAAATGATGCTCATTATTGTTTAGAATGTATTTAGTCGACGGAATCTCTCAATTTATGTAGCTAAATGTAATTTGATTTAGTGCTGGCCAAGGGGTGAATGAATTGGAATATTGGATGAGATATGTTACAATGGTCATGCAGATGAGTTAGTCACATTATTGGTTATTCGGTTATGATCACCCTCTAAATGTCAACTTTACATCGCTGGGGTTGTTAAATGAGCTGTTTGCCTTGTGTTCTAAACTTCTATTGAGGCCCATCGTGATATCCCCGAGTGTTGCAACTTTCTGAACCTTAATTTCAGAAATCAGAATTTCCATACTAATATCTTATTATTCCCATCTCGCTCATATCCTAAGTTTACATTTATATACATAGGCGGATGCTCAAGAGAAGTTTATGAGAATAAAGCATGCCTACAATACACTGATCAGCTCTGAATCTCGGAAGAGATATGATTCTGATGCTTCCTATTCTACTGCCGGAAGAAGTCGCAGTACCCAAGAGGAGGAAGCATTCTATGGATTTGGTACATTTCCAAATCACATACTCCCTAATATTTGGTTTGTTTGTGGATTTTTTTGTTTAGGTGGTCGCAGTCCAAAACTGTTGGTATACATTTTCTGCTGATATTCCTTTATAACGAATTGTTGGCTATATTTCTTTTGAAAAGATAACGATTTGTATTTACCCCCAACCCTCCTTGGCCTATAGCAATAGCTACTATAGCCGAAAGATGTTGAAATCCTAATATAATTCATACTTTTAGTGTTGGAAATTTGAAGAATCTCCTTAACAAATGCTACTAATCAAAAAATGCCGAATAACCTGATAAATTCCATACTTCTAGTTTTGGAAATTTGAAGAATCTCCATATCCCGTATTCATGCATAATATTATTTTTTACTACAGTTAAATCATAGTCAGTCTGCACCCCTGTGAAGGGTCGATTTTACCTTTATCGGGTGGCAGGGTCGAACCCGAGCTAGCCTTTTCAAATTATATACATCTCCGTACATAAACCAAGACCATCCTCCTATCTCAACTTTGATGTCAGGAGTTCAAACCTTAACTTCCGTTATTTTTTGCCTCCCAAGATTCGCCACAAGCCCTCAGCACTGTAGTTCAGAAACTGAAAGCACTTAATAATTTACCTCTACATTAAGCGGCAGCGTAGGTATATATGCTTATACTGAAAAACTTTATGTTGCAGGTGAACTTTTCAGGGATGTTCAAAGTACCTTGGGTACAATTGTTTTCTTTGACTAGTGCACGGCCAAAGTCTCTTTGCGTCGCAATTGCATTTCTATCTTTTCAGGGGTCGTCGTTTGTTTTCCCCCTTTGATCAAGTTATTGGTTATTGCAGGGGACTTCTTTAAAGATCTACAGGAAGAATTCCAGAACTGGGAAGCCAGTGCATCCTCACAAGGGAAGCCAAAGAGCTTATGGGAAGAATTAGCGGTGAGCCTCGCCTATTTTTTGCTTCTTTTTTTCATGTTTTAAAATTTATGAAGGTAGTTATGAACTTTCAGAAAGATGTGCAAATATTCGCCTTATTTATTACTCCGTATATTTCTTTTTATTTGACTCTTTTAATTTTTATTCGTATTTTGCAAAAAACATAGTACAAATTTGGTATACTTTTCATTTGATTTTCAAATATACTACTATGCCTTTCAACTCTTTTTACTTAAATTCCTGTATATGGTTGATTTCTATTGGAATATCGGATATCCTAGAGAGTTTCAGATGATGATTCATGTCCACCGACCCCAAATCATTTTAGGACTAAGGCATTGATGTTGTTGTATATGCAATTATTGTAGCTTAAGGAGCTAATATTCATTTCCTCACATAGGACATTGGAGAAGAGTTAGTAGAGTTCTTAGAAAAGGAACTCAACATCACAGACGACGATACTGATGTTAAGCAGCCTAGACGGGATCCTTTCGAGAGTTTCGGAGGGGAAAGACAAAACGACGTTGATACTAAAGTAAACGAGGGGGCCGGCATCAAGGAAAGTATTGACGAGATTGAAGCGAGTCTTGCAAAATTGAAGAAGGAACTTGGTCTATAGCTAACTCGAATCTCAAGACGAAGACCGTCCTGCATTTTCCTGCTGCTCTCTTTTTGTTTTCTGTTGTATAATGGTTATAAGAAAAATTCACAATGTTTGTACAATACAACTTTGTGATCTGTTAAATCAATCAAATAGTCAGGCAAATTTGCACTACTATATGGTCTTACATATGAAACCACTCCATTGAGTATATGTATTATAACCTTTCTTTACCATTGCAAAAAAAAAAAAAAAACAAAACAAAAAAAAACCAAAGTAAAGTATATGTATTATATGTAACTGCCTCATTTGAGATTCACCCTGGCAAATTTTCTAATTTGACTAATTTTTTTTTTATGTAAGAGCATGAGACGGTTATTTAACCAATAAAAGGACCGTTTCATACTGCAAGGCGGTTGTCTTCTAAAATTCGTGTTCATTTGTCGGCATTTATGATCCCATCTCCCGGTTTTCCTTTTCCTCTTCTAGCTACTGCCTACTGGTTCTAATCAACCATCAACTACCTAAAAGATGGAAATTTGTTCATCGTGCGTGTTTTTAACATCTCAGTTAATGAATCCTACAACCGTTTGTAAATTTGTAATTGACATAAAATGAAACGGAATATTTGTTGAGCTAGTAGTAATTAGTTAATTACAACCAAATTAGTTTTGTTGAGCTCCTTCGGAAAAGAGCTCACAAAGTTACTGAATCGGACATTGTAAAGGGACTCGATAGCTTTAAAACTCGCTCAATAACTTTAATAAGGATCTCAAGAACTTCAATTCGGTTGTGAAACACAATAAATATATCATTCCGCACTAATCCCTATTAAAAAGAGAGTCAGATTTTCTCAGGGGAGTTTACCTAATTTCTCCAGATATAATTCTCAACACATAATTCATACAAGATTAAAGATGACAATATAAACATATGGAGTAGTTGATTTGATAAATCAAACATCACAAATTTTACATTGTATTTCAATAAACCGTAGTTGATTAGCAAAATCGAATGTGGACGATAAAAAGTAGGATGAAGATGATAACTATATATAATAGTTAATACAAAGGCATTACAAACAAAAGGAGAAGGAAAAGAAAAAAAAACAGTATCAATTGATGGTAGAGGGAATTCTCAATTATTAACCATATTACTCCTCGAAAACTGGCAATATCAGGAGGGTTCCTTGAAAATCTACACGCTCTATAGAGAAGCTAAAGCTACCAAAGCAAGCAGTTACATACGGGAACTCAGTGAACTAACAAACACCAACAAAAATGAAAGCTGAGCTCAAAACCTCTCCCCAAACCGGAAGAAAACGGTGCCAGTACCAGAATTATGATCGAGAGCATACTCAGCACGCACAAGACCTAGTTTGACACCTGCTCCATAAGATGAGCCTTGGCCAACTCGTCTGTAAACTTCAGTTGGATTTCCCTTGACATCTTTGGAGCTTCCGAGATCATTTCCATGTTCTACAAAAGCATATACATGTGTATTTCTTACTGGTATCCGTAGTTCAGCAGCAACCTACAGTGGAAAACCAGTCAAAATTTTGGATCAACAAAAAAAACCCATCACAATTTTAAAAAGCGTGAAACGCATGAAGGTGACGAGAGTCCTTGGTAGTTGATACCAATGAGTAGACTGTAGGAGCCACCTCATGTCCACGAGGCATAGAAATGTGTGCGACAACATCTCCTTTTTAAAGGACCAACGAGTAAAAAAGTAAAAGCTAGGAATAATGGGGTAAGATGGCGGGTATATTAAAAGAGCTCTACGCAAAAGGTGGAAATTGTATGATAGTGCGTCTAGTTAGCTGCACCTTATGAACAAGACACTGGACACATCTAAGGTGATCTGTGGCGTTTTGGTTAATGTACAGTGATCTATGTGACTAACTGACTATACATTCACGCACACTTTTTTTTAACTAAGTTCCTGATTTCGCATCACATATGTAAATTTACGGCTTCCGTTATTCCAACTAATCAGTTACTAATATAGTCTAACATTCTATCAAGACTCCCAAAACCATCACATAATCTTAACAACTGCCTTGGCTTGTATTGTTCATATTAGCTTGGCTCTTCAGCTCTTTCATCAAGGTATTACATAAACGAATCATGAATGGCAAATGAAAGAACCTCTCAGGGATCTTACCTCTAGGATGTTTCTAGCTGCACCCAATTCACCCATGTTGTAGCCTCTTACAGAATAGGGTCCACCAAGTGTGAAGGCATCGTAACTGGGGAGATCTCCCACACAACCACCATAATGTCCATGAAGGACGAGAACAGGTGGTGGCGGTTTTCCTGCCCCTTCTTCTACTTCCTTTAACTGGAGAAACTTGGTTAATGTCAGTTGATGACGGTTGAAGATTGGAAATTTACTGCCGATTCCAAGACCTTGGTCCACCTGCAGTCAGAAGATGAGCATTAATTCAACGTCTAGCAAAATCATAACCATAAATAAAATTCATATTTATAGCTAACAATTTGGAATAAGTTTAACACATGCTATATAAAATGAGGATGTTCATTACAAGGAGGCAGCCTGATTTTATGTTCCAAGAATTCGCATTTAATGGACATCGTACATTGACTAATATCCTTGCACGCTGAGGCTCCCTCCTAATACTTAAAAGAGTGTGGAGCCTATTATGCCGTTAGTCTTGTGAGTCTTGATACTTGAGAAGGCATTGAATCAATCAATATTCGATGGAAACAATATAAGTTTTTGTTTTCAGCCACGGCTAAAAGTTCTTTTCACCAAATGCACCAAGAGATTTCTAGCCTCCAAGCCAGCACAAAGATTAGTGATGTATACTCGAGCATAATAAAAGACAAATGGCTGCTAGCTGGTGGAATGGTTCCAACACACCCCCCACGCCAAAAAAAAAAATGTTCGCGCTCACACACACACACGTGCCCCATGGGGGTGAGAGTGGGTCGTGGGGAACAGATAAATGCACAGTTGAATTTATACATGTTTACGTTTATAGAAGATATAGTTCAATAAACAAAAATATTGGAGCTGTTTGCAGATAATAAACTTCACTAATCAGAAGTCTCATGTGTGTTGTCAATTGTCATTGATGATTAATAAGCTCATTCTTCATCAAAGAATAGCAGAGGAGACGCAAGAATTACAAGCATCAAGATTATAGGGTGAAAAAAAACAGTTCAGAAAACCAACAAGTAACCCTTTACAAAAGACAAATTATTACCTGGAACACGTTTCTCTCACCAACTATAGCTCCATTCACAAACTTCGTGTTATCACGGGTAAGATTTGCCTGTGCAAACACCATCTGATCAACACCAGTATCACTTAGAGTTGTAGGGGGTCCATCAGCGCTAATCCCACCACTTGGCAACACCCGTTGACCTACTACAGTAATTTGACTGCCTTCATCTCGGGTGATTATATTTTCCGCTACAAGCCCATAGGTGAACTTGCTTTGCCGTGTAAAATTCTTCAGAAGTAGAACAATAATGCAAAAGATATGAGCAACAGATGTGGCAGATCATTGAGGATAAAATTAATAGGCATAAGGTAAGACAGTGAGTATTTACCTCAGTAATATTTGCTTTGACACCAGTTCTATCAACCCATATAGGAGGAACTTCGTCCACTCCAGGGCCACCAGTAAACACAGGACTCAGCTTTCGGCTATTGAACCCAGCGATTTTTAGAGCGCGGTCACGAGCACTATATACACCATCCAGATATGGATGCAAATATTCAAACTTGTACGTAAGATCATCCTAAAAAAAAAAGGCAAGTTAGAATTCATTGTATAGCCTTCTTAAAAAAAAAAATAAGAATGCAGAATGTAAATATGTGATTTTGCTTCCTAAATCCCCCAACCCCTTTCTCCCTTCTTAGACATGAAAATTGTTGACAGTTTGAGGATACGGTATAAATAGGTAGTTATGAAACAAACCACCTCACTGTAATGGGAGAAGAGGACCCGAAGGAGATAGATCACAAATAGGAGCTCTTTCTTCATATAAATTCAAAGAGACATTGGAAGACAGGGGGAGCTGTCTTATACACATTTAATTTCTCTAACTCCCATGAAAAGATACATGGATCATCCATAGCCCAAGGGAGGAAAGGAGACGGGATGTCTACTAATGCACAACATGACATAAACTCACAAGAGTCGCAACATAATGCCCTGATGCCTGAAGTATCAAACATGATAAAAGTACCTGAGGATTGAGGAAGTTACTAGTGGTTACAGAGCCACTAAATGATCTATTGAGACCTTTGAGATTACGGTGTTCAATAGTGACAGTTCCACCTGGTTGGATAGAGGCCTGCAAAGATACCATAGATTCAGAACATTACTTGTATAGCTGGTGGAACTCATCCTAAGATTCACATGTATTCAGAGTGGAAAGTATCATAACACAAAGATTACCAGCGTGGGGCGACCTTGACGGCCAGGAACGATACTCCACTCAGTACTCACTTCTGCTGATTTTTGATCCAGTTCTTTAAGCTTAATTTCAACAATGATACCTCCTTCATTCTTCTCATCAGGTCGCGGATTCACTTCAATATTTGAGAATAAACCTAAAGAATTAATATTTCTCAAGGCTTTTTTCCCTGCTTCTATGTTGAAAACATGGCCAACTCTAAGCTGCAAAAGATTAGACGGCATAAAATTTTAATAAATATTTAACACTCAACCAAAAGGCCTAGTCCTTTTACTAACCTATAGCTCAATACCTCATTTCATGTTCAACATTTCAGTGATTGAAAAGCAGCAGTTCGTAATGAAGTAATCCGAGTACAAGCACAATTAGAATCCAACTAGTGAAAATCATTATATCAATAATATCAAAACCCTTTAAAGTCTACATTTTCGACTAAAACTGATATTGAAATCATGCAGCATTTTCGACTCTTGAAAGATTGTGAAAGGTGAGGAAACTACAGATTACTATCATTCACAGTGAAAGAAACTATTTTCCATCAAACAAATAGAAAACTGCGTCTGTAATTGATTCTAAAAAATATTATAGATCTCAAAAATATGAGATAGTTAAGTCAATCCCAAACCCAATACTATAGCAATTCACACTCTACAGAACCTAACGAAAAAGAGAAAAATGACGTTACCTGCCTAGGCAACTCCCTCCAGACAACAGGCAACTGAGTGTTTCCTTCTACTACATTTCCTAGCTTATCCTGGAACTGAATCACCAGCTGAGTAATATCTCCTTCTACAACTTCACAAACCACTTCCTTGGTGTGCAAGTTCCCGAAATTCACCACTTGCGCACAAGCATATCCCTCATCTAAGTACCACTTCTGAACCCTATCCCTAATTCTCTGTAACAACCTTGCACTCACCTTCCCCTGTTCCCTCAACATAGTCATCACCTCCCGGTTAATTGCAGGAGGCAACAAGCACCCCCGAGCCCTATCAATCCTCCGTCTGTAATCCTTTTCCTGGCTTCTAAAATACTCTAGCTTCTCCTTATCAGTCATATCAGGATCCATCTCAATCGGCTGTGTCTGCTGCATCAACCCCACATTAATGCACCTGAACCAGCAACAAAAGACGCGATCAATAATTCGGTTATTCCATCCAAATTTCTAGCAATAAAATATGTGAACCTACAGCTAGGGATCAATTAATTATTACATAACTATCAGCCTCAGCTTTTTATACACTTACAACATAATCATTATACTACGTCAGTCGACAGCAAGCTACTTAACAAACATCTAACTGGTCATCTGCAAAATGCCAAAATAAGACACAATACCTACATTTGACATCTTATTAAGTAACATTTTTGGTGTCAGTCTAACACCATTTCAAGATATAAACTCATCCTAAACCACAACTCGCACCACACATCTGACCATCTAATTCTCTCCTACACAGTCCTCGCACAACAAAAAGGTAATCACTAATCCACCAGACACTAAATTTCTACCACAATGGCGGAACAATGAAATTCACATCTAAACCACAAAACCTCATAACATACTAAATCTAGCATATCTAGCTCATTGTCCAAACAACATAAAATTGAACAACAACTATAAATTACTTATATCTCACATTGCACCTTCTAATTCTATCCTACACAGTTTTTGCGAACAAAAAAAAAGGTAATCACTAATCACTAGTTCACCACTTCACCATAATCGAAATGTTATCACAAACATCAAATTTCTACCACAATTCTGAAGGAACATTCTAACCTAAATAATCTCAAAAACATACTCCCTCCGTTTCATATTATATGACGTTTTTGTTTTACGAGGTGAGCCTTTGACTTTAATTTTTACAAAAATTTATTTGTCTAAAATTTATAAAAATTATACCATAAAATTCTTTATTAATAGAGCTTTAAAATGAGTATACATTTCATTATATTTACTCTTATATTTGTAGAGATATTGAAGAGAGAAGGGAGTGTCTCAAAAAGTGAGAATGACATAAAAAGAAACAGAGGGAGTACTAAATTAGTTATCGAACATACAAGCTAAATACAACATGAAATCGGACAAGAAATATGAACTACTCACATCACGCATCTCTTCTAAGCCCCCCTACCACAATGCTGAAATGATAACATAAACATCAAATCTCTACCACAATGCCAAAACAATACAACAGGCATTCTAAGCTACACAACCTTATAAACACACTAAATCAATAGAATAGAATTCACATTCTAACCTAAAATACTTCCAAAAAATAAAACATACTAAATCCAGGGCAATCAACCTAAAGACCAAACGAATACAAAACCAAAACCTAACAGAAACAGCAGACTTACCAAAATCTATCAACCTAAACATCGAAACAACATAAAATCGAGACAATAGAATTCACATTCTAACCTAACCAACCTCAAAACACACTAAATCAATCAGTGTTCTATCAACCTAAACATCAAACCACCACAAAACCCGAACCGAGACAACATAGTTCACATTCTAACCTAAACAGCCTCAAAGACATACTAAATCAATCAGTGGACTATCAACCTAAACATCAAAACAACACAAAACAATCGAATTTGCATTCTAACATAAACAACCTCAAGAAACACACTAAACCAATAACTGTACTATCAACCTAAACATCAAAACAACACAAAATCGAACCAAAACAATACAATTCATCCTATAACCTAACAACCTAATAATAATACTATATCCAGCAATGTACTATCCACCTAAACATCAATCAAAACAACAAAAAACCGGATCAAACCGAAACAACACGGCATTATACCTAAATCTAATCACTAATCCACCAAATGCTGAAACAATAGAATTTACATTCTAATCGCTAAAAACTAATCCACCAAATGCCGAAATGTCACCACAAACATCAAATCTCTACCACAATTTGGAAACAATAGAATTCACATTCTAACCTAAACAACCTCAAACCATACTAAATCCAGCAATGTACTACCAACTATACATCAAAATAACACAAAACAAACTCGAAACAACAGAATTCCCATTCTAACCTAAATTACTTCAAAAACATACTAAATCCAGAACTATCAACCTAAACATCGAAACAACACAAAACCGAACAGAGACAACAGAATTCACACTCTTAACCTAAACAACCTCAAAAAACATACTAAATCAATCAATGTACTATCCCCTAAACATCAATCAAAACAACACAAAAACCGAACCAAACCGAAACAACACGGCATTATACCTAAATCTATCAGCAGATTGCCAAGTACTTTCCGTAAACGAAATAGTAACACCAATACTTCCATCCGCATTAGTCTTCCCTTCCAAATCAACCTTCTCGAACATTCCACAAGACGCTAACGTCTCCAACTCCTTCTGCAATTGCGCTTTCGTATAAACACCTCCTGGTCGTAACGACACCATCTCGAAAAACGAATCCTCCGTTCCTACCGTTGTTCTTCGTCGTAAATCGAAAAACAAAATCTCCGAAATCTTGTACTTCTTAAATCCGCTTAATTTATTCAATTGCACTACGATATTCGCCGGTAATCCATGCGTATCCCATCCTCCTCCTCCCCCGCCTTCTCCGCTTCCGTCTCCACCTTCGTCTTTCGCGTACGCTACCGTGGAGAAGATTCTCGACCACCAACCGCCACCTCCGCCGCCATTACCGCCATTTCCACCACCTCCGCCGCCATTACCGCCGTGGAATCCGCCGAAGTTGCCGTCGCCGGAGGAGAGGACGAGAGATAGTAAGATTCCGGCGGGAGAGAAAATGGCTAGGGTTTTGGGGAGAGTGTTAGAGAAGAAGGAAGGAAGGTTAGTAATGGTATTGGATTCGGGTTCGGGTTTGGGTTTAGAGTCGGGTTGGTGGATAGAGCGAGGGTTGTTGTGAGAAGAGAGACAGGAGTGAAGAGAAGAAGATGATTTAGACGAGGAGTGAGACGAGTTAGAGGAGAGAGAATGAAGTTGAAAGCCATTGTTGCTGCGACGACGAAGGTGGTGGTTATGGTGGTGGGAGGATGGAGATGTGAAGAGGTGGGCCCCCGTAGAAAGGGAAGCCATTGTTGAAGGATGAAGAAGATGATGAGAGAGGTTTTTTTGGGGGAATTGAAAGAAAGAGAAATGGAAATGGGGAAGAAATTGGGGGTTAGGGTTTATGGGTTCAAGTTTTGGGCTAAAATGTTAAAATGGCTAACTTCATTCATCGAACTTTGATGATGTGGGAATCCGGAGGGGGGGGGGGGGGGGGGGGGGGGACTCTAAGTTCAATGTTTTTCAAGCCCAAGTTGTTTTATTCGTCGTCGGCAAATTACTAAGTCTACTCGATGAATCGATGATGAGCTGAGCTTTTTATTTGGCGGTTTTGCCCCCCGTTCTTTTTTTTTTTCGTGGGAGTTAAACTAGAAAAACACGCTTTCTTCTAAAAAAAAATTAAATACAAAATGAAAAGTCGCTTTCAAGACCTCGATTTTTCGGTCAAGTATCAAAAACTGCTTTCAAAACTTCTATTTTTTCATCAACAAACAAAAATAAGCTTCCAAAACTATGAATTTCTCATCAACAATGAATTGGCGCACTCTAAACTTTAAATATGTCATCAACAAGAACAATCGACGATGTGACGATCTAGTTTTGCATATATTTTTTAATAATTTTGTTTATTTTGCTTAAATTAGAAATTAGGTATAGCAAATTAGAACGTATTAGAGAACAAAACAAGCATAAACATATGTCGATGATAGGTGTTTCATGTCTGAATCCTGACTTAGACGCGGGGCCTTCACGTCAAAGCACTCCATACCTGGGTTGGATAGTGTAACAACCATGCTTAGACTCAGGTTTGGACGTGGGTCTTTTGATTTCGCCTTTAATACGTAGATATTATTCTATTAGTTAAATTTAATTAATTAACACTAAATTTACGTAATTATTAGTCGCATTTATGTAATTAACATTAGCTTATGTTATTTTTAGTTGAAATTATGTAATTAAAGTAATTCATTTGTCATTACATGAGTGATAAGAGAAACAAGATTGTTGATGAAAACCGAGTTTAAAATTGACGAGTTACGACATCAATACCCTTAAGGCTACACCACACCTCAGCCTCAAATTTTTTCACGTTCTCGTATTCTTTAAAGGACGATTTCAATTATACTTCCTTTGTTCCACTCAATTATTATACCTCAGCCACACAGTTGGGTCGATGAAACTATCAAATGTTGCAAATTTAATGCACCAGCTACTAGTGATGTAGACATAACACATGCTACAATATTAATATATTAATATTAATCTCTAAATTTTAGATCATTTAAGTGTCTCACTTGTTTTATTTGACTAAGTATTGGTAGCAGATGAAGACTAAGACTTTTTTCTTTCTTTTGAAGAAAAAAGTAAGACTAAAAAATGCGTATAATAATAGTTTTTTAGTCATTTTCAATCCACCAAGGTATAAAACAAATCTATGCTTTAATGCTTTAATTTATCACAAGTTAATCTCCCTATTTTCCATCATATTCATACATTTAAGATAAGACATTGGAGACCCTACATCCCACTATTCGCAAGTGTTATCTAATAATATTGTCTAATAATTTGGGTGTTTTTTGTGTTGAAATATTATTTTTCGATCAAATTCGGTGACTAGTTTAGCTGATAAAATAATTGATAGTTGGTCATACCGTCCATTAGAAGGCCGAGTATTACTACTACTATTATCATGTTCATGAATCTTTTATGTGATTGTTTTCTTTTCTTTAAAAAATATAATACTTTTCATAAAATTAGCCAAAAGGCAACGATATCATGCATTTAGAATCGAGTCTCTTAAATTCATTAGACAACGCTATTGTCCATAATAGGACCGAAAAGTCGTTTGAATTCTTACTTTTATTATCATGTTTACAAACCTTTTATGTGACTTGTTTTTAATAAAAAAAAACATAAAAACTTTTCTTAGACTTAGTCAAAAAAACAACATTTTCATACATAAAGCAACAAAGTGATGCAAGTTTGAAATTTCAATGCACACCACAAACTAACCTTTCTCACATGATTTCCTTAGAGGAAAATACCAAATTTAATTTGCTACATTTGAACCAAAAATTTCCATTCATCTTCATTCTTTTTTTTTCAATCAAAATTCTTTCTAACAATATAACATATAATCACAACTTCTTAAGTTTAATGTATTTATATAGTTGTTTTTCATGGCAAAATTCTTAGTATTTCTCATCTTCTATGTTTTTCTAGCCTTAGCTCAAGATGAAACACAATTCATCTACAATGGCTTCCAAGGATCAAACCTTCATCTTGACGGGCTCGCATTAATCGACTCAAGCGGTCGTCTTCAACTAACAAACACTACAATAAAACAACAAAGTGGTCATGCTTTCTACCCAAAACCATTACACTTTAACTCAAAAAACTCATCATTTTCGACTAGTTTTGTCTTTGTTATGTATCCCGATGTTCCCGGGCATGGCGGTCATGGTATCGCCTTTGTTATAACGCCGTCTATGAACTTTAAGCAAGCTGTTCCAGCTGAGTATCTAGGAGTTTTTAATATTTCCAACAATGGTTTAAGTTCTAATCATATTTTTGCAGTAGAATTAGATACTGTACAAAATGCTGTGTTTAATGACACTGATGGTAATCATGTTGGTATCGATGTCAATGGGTTAACGTCTAATGATTCGTCTTCAGCCGGGTTTTACGACGATAATGAAAGAATTATCAAAACCCTACAGCTTACTAGTGGAAAACCTATGCAAGTTTGGATAGATTATGATGGTATAAGTATGGTGATTAATGTATCGATAGCTCCTCTTAAGCATTCGAAACCAAGTAAGAGTTTATTATCGACTAATCTTAATCTTTCGGATGTTTTTCGTGATTCTATGTATATTGGTTTCTCTGCTTCGACTGGACTTACTGCGAATGAGCATTATATTTTAGGGTGGAGTTGGAGTCGGATTGGGTTAGCGCCCGAGTTTGATCTATCCAAGCTTCCATCGGTTCCTAATTTCGTTCAAAAGGGAAAAATGAGCACGGTTTTTATTGTATTGCTTGTTGTTTTGTGTTTGTTGTTGGTTTTGATTGCGGGAATTGGGTATGTAATATGGAGGAAGATGTTCGAGGAGCTTGAGGAATCATGGGAAAAGGAGTACTCTATGTATAGGCTTTCTTATAAAGATTTGTATCACTCGACAAAGGGTTTTCGAGATTCTGAGCTTTTGGGATCAGGCGGTTTTGGGAAGGTTTACAGAGGTGTACTTCCGAGTAGCCATAATCAAGTTGCTGTCAAGAGAATTTCACATGATTCAAGGCAAGGTATGAGAGAATTTGTGTCGGAAATTGTAAGTATGAGAAGGCTTAGACATCGGAACCTAGTCCAACTCTTGGGTTATTGTCGGAGAAAAGGAGAGTTACTCTTGGTGTACGAGTACATGCCTAATGGAAGCTTAGATAAGTTTCTATTCCGGAATCAGAATGCCAAGTCCTTGCTTCCATGGCCTCAAAGATTCGACATTATTAAGGGTGTCGCATCTGCCCTACTCTACCTTCATGAGGAATGGGAACAACTCGTCCTTCACCGTGATGTAAAAGCAAGCAATGTTTTATTAGATGGTGATATGAATGCCCGGCTAGGTGATTTCGGGTTAGCCAGGCTATATGATCATGATACCAACCCAAGAAGTACCCATGTGGTGGGCACAGTTGGTTACCTTGCACCTGAACTAAGTATAACAGGTAAGCCTACTACCGCTACTGATGTGTTTGCCTTCGGAACATTCTTGATTGAGGTAGCTTGTGGGAGACGGCCACTTGGTCTACACGACCCAGCTCGAGAAGACTTTTTATTGGTCGACTGGGTGTTCGACTCTTGGAAAAAGGGGACGATTCAGGAGACAAGTGATCCTAAACTGGAAGGTGATTATGTGGGTGAAGAAATGGAGTTGGTGTTGAAATTAGGACTGCATTGCTCACATCCTAACCCTGAAGCAAGGCCGAGTATGCGACAGGTACTTCAGTTTCTTCGTTCTGAGACGAAGATGCCGGATATTCCACCCGATTTTTACCTTGAGAGGAATGATTTGTTAGATGAGAGTTGTGGGGTATCAAGTTCAGTAGTGTCATCTTCATTTGTGGTGTCAAATGTGACCTTATTTTCTGATAATTCCATCATTCATAGTGGTCGGTAATTCGGGTTTCTGTATGTAATTCGAAATTCGCAGTAGTTAAGCTGATCTGAGTTCTTTCTGATAGATTAATCTCCCTGTTTTTCCTGCACTGTTTTTTTTCTTCTCAAAAGTCACTTAAAAAAGTCTCATTTGTCATTGATTTAAATGTTTTGATTAGGCCGAGTCGAGTTTTTGTTTTTCCTGATAGATGTATCTTCCTGTTTTTGCTGCAATTTTTTCTTTCAAAATAACATACTGTATTATTTAATCTGAATGACAGCAGTGGCGGAGCCAGGATTTGAATTTAGGTGGGTGAAAAATTTTAGGGGGGGCGAACGACTATTTTTATAAAGTACATTTAAAAAATTTCGAAAAATTTCGCTAAAAATTTCGAAAATTTCAACCGCCAGGGGGGCGAGCGCCCCTGCTAGCCCCCCCCCCCCCCTAGCTCCACCACTGAATGACAGTATTATCAGTTACCATTATATAGCATGCCATTAGTTTTTTAGGCTCTTCGGATAAAATATATACAACAGTCTTATTCTCGAAATAGTTTAGGGGTAGATAATCTGAGGCGTCATAGAAAGCGTTCCTGAGGCACTCGGGTAATTTTAGGCTGAATCGACTTTTTTTTCCTGATATACGAATCTTCCTGGTTTTGCTGCAACTTTTTCTTTCAAAATCACATACTGTGTTATATTTAATCTGAATGACAGAATTATCAGTTACCATGATTTAGCATGCCAGCCTTATGCTTGGTTTAATTTCAGGTTCTTCAGATAATGTTTACGAGTTAAGACAATCTTATTCTAGAAATAATTCGAGATTAGCTAATCTGAACAGTCGTAGAGAACGTCACCGAGATATTTGATGCGATGACATGTATGATAACATCATCCAGAAGATGACTTGAGTAAATCAAAGAGTTGGTATAACAAAGAATAATAAAAAGGCATATCAGATTGCTTTCACATAACAAAAGATTGAAACTTTGCAATCTTAATTAATTAGTATAATTCCTAAAGTCCTTATTAGTGGTTAATGAACTTGACATTCACAGTGTCTTTGTACTTTTGGTATGTTAATATGATGTTTCACACATTGAAAATATAGACATGACGTATCGCATACTATCTTGTTCGAGTTGAGTGCGAGTGTCTTCCGAATTCTGAGCATAACCAGGGTAACAGTATGCTACTGTAACCAGATAACTCTGCAAATTCAGGAGTCAGGACATTCTTCTACATAAATAGTTTGTCAAATAAGCCAAGTATTGGGAGATGATCCGGACAGTCATGAGTGCATGACGGACTGTATGAGACGGAAACTGGAACAAGATACGTAGTAACGATTGCTCAAAGGCAGTTCATAATATGTTAGCCTACTAAAATTATGTAAAAACAAGAAAAATACAGTCCCTTATAAAGGGAAAAACAGAAGACTGACCAACATATTACTTCTTACCAGCTTTAATATCGCGGTGAAGAACAACCTGTTCAGACTCTTCATAAAGGTACCAGAGAGCAGAAGCTATCCCTTTTACGATCTTAAATCGCTGGGACCAGCACAAGTCTGATTTCTCATCCCTTGTTAAGAGGAATTTGAGCTGAAGCAACATGCACAGATATCAAGCTATTAACATCAATTCCTACATGGTTGTCGTCGATATCCTAGAACACATCATTCTGCTGGGTATCTAACACTACCCCGAAAATATGGTTCGAAGGAAGGCCATTGCTGGAAGAGTTGAAAAGTCCTAGGTACTCTTGTGCCAGGGTAGTGTTTTGTAGATTTAGAGAAGGGCAGATAATGAAGACGATTCCATGGCCGGAATGATTAGTAATTTGAGGATGTATAGCAAAAACATATGTGGTTGAGAAAGATAGATGATCGCGGTTGAATATAACGGGATTTGAGTAGAAAGTATGAGATGTTTTGCTGTTTGTAGAGTCTGTCAACTGTAGAAGACAATTCTTGTGCATTTATGCAAGTTCATCTAGATGAAGATTGTTGATGACTCCCTTAAAACCATTGCAGATAAATTGTCTGTCTTTTTGCGCAGCGGCGGGTAATTAAATAAATATGTGGGATACTATTATTGTAGTGCAGAAATTTGTAAGAGTAATAGCCATTAGAGACACACTGGTGTGCTAAGATTACAGTTCTGCAACAGTCTACACTGAAAATGATCGAAAATTACGGGGAGTCGAGGAGTGCAAATCCTCTTCCCCATTCTCGTGTCTCATTTTATGTCCCATTACCTTCACCTTTTGGCACGTCATTCACCTTATTTTACGCAATCTTTCTTACATTTAAAGGTGATGCGCCATGAGAAGAGATAGTCAGACATAAGATCAGACAAAAATGGGACGCTGATTTGCATATATTTTGTATAATATATACCGTATCAAAATACAATTCAAAATAACTGTTACTTATTTTTCGTTCTTGAAGTTGAAAACGATCAACGACCGACTATAAGAACTGAATCAATACTGTCAGAAGTGAACATTTCTTGAGATGATGGAGAAAATGAAGGCAGAGTATTATAGCCACCACTAGGGAATGTGATGGGGAAAGTAGTGTCAGCGTCTCCATCGAGGAATTGCACTACTTGCCTCATCTTAGGCCTTGCTTCCGGGCTTGGCTGAGAACAAAGCATGCCTAACTTCAATACAAGCTTCATCTCTTCGAGGACATAATCCCCTCCCAATCTCGTATCACTTGCCTCGACAATTACTCCTCGCGTCCAACACTCGTTCACCCAATCTGTCACACTGTAGTCTTGACCTCCTACAATGCTCAAAGGACTCCTTCCACAAGCTACTTCTAGGACGGTTATTCCAAAGGAAAATACATCGGTGGCTGTAGTCGCCTTTCCCCTTCTAATGAGCTCAGGCGCAAGGTATCCACACGTTCCAACGATATGGGTTTTATGAGGGTTTGACCCATGGTCGTACAATCTAGCCACTCCAAAATCCCCTAGACGAGCATCCATGTTAGCGTCTAGTAAGACATTGCTTGGTTTAACATCGCGGTGTATAACAACTTGCTCCCATTCTTCATGAAGGTATACAAGTGCCGATGTTAATCCCTTTATGATTTTGAATCTCTCCGGCCATGAAAGATTTGGTTTCCCCTCGTCGTATAGGTATTTGTCAAGACTACCATTACGCATGTAATCATAGACTAAAAACAAGTCTCCCTTCCTCCGACAATAACCTAGAAGTTGTACTAAGTTTCTATGCCTTAATCTCGACATACAAGCAATTTCCGTCACAAACTCCCTCATCCCTTGACCTGAACTATGTGACACTTTCTTAACGGCGATTTCCACATTTGTAGACGGTAACTTCCCTTTGTAAACTTTCCCGAAACCTCCAATACCTAAAAGCTCCTTGTCTTTGAACCCTTTGGTGGCCTTACATAGGTCTTTATACGAAAATCTCTGGAGGATATGCTCTTGCTCCCAATCTTCAAGGATTTCCTCAAACTTCTTCCTCCATCTCAAGTACATTCCTAGAGCGATAGTTATAAGCACAATTGTCATGATAATGACCGTTGCCATAGAAACTCTACTCAGTTTCCGAGTTTTACTACCAAAATGAGGAGGTGAAGGAAGCGAAGGAAGCTTCGAAAAATCTAAGCTTTGAGCTTGAGCTTGCTCACCCTGACTGAAGCTCCAACCGAGTACATAGTGACTACTAGCTGATGCGCTAGTGGATGAAGAGAAACCAACATACATGGTGTCTCGGACTACTTCAGAGAGATTGACAGACAACGACAAGAGAGGCTTACTTGGTCGAGGGAGACCCAAAGGAGCCAAAGTTACTTCCACCACCGTGTCTATATTATCATAATCTATCCAAATTTGCATTGGTTTCGCGCTATTGAGATTCAAGCTCTTATTCATTTTCTCGGCATCATTAAAATACCCTGCAGAAGCCGATGCCATGGAACGCAGGTTGTTGACATCGATACCAACATGGTTGCTGTCAATATCTCCGAATTCAATGCTTTGCATAGAATCCAACTCCACAGCAAATATATGATTCGAAGACTTCCCGTTTGTTGAATGATTAAAAAGCCCCAAAAACTGCGCTGCTGTAGCCTGGCTGAAGTCCATAGACGGCGAGAGAACAAAGGCGATTCCTTGCCCACACGTAGCCTGTATTTCAGGGAACATGGCAAAAGCGAAAGTGGTGGAAAATGACAAGAATGAAGGTGAATCAAAATTAAGAGGGTACGGGACAAAAGCGTGAGCTTTAACTTCGAATTCGCTCGAGGTGTTGGTTAACTGCAATAGACCATTGCTGTGGACTGTTGCATCTCCGTCAAGACGAAGCTGCGCGTGTTGGAAACCGTTGTAAGTGAATTGTTTCGAGTTTTTAGTACAAGTTGTTAATGCCAAGCTCCAAAAATAAACTGATATGACAAAGTGGAGTTTAACAACAGCCATTGCAAACCAGAGAGGAAAAAAAGGAAGAGATACTACAAGTAGTCTTAGCTTATGGAAAGGTATTAGTACATGACTTTTAGTACTAGTCAACCAAGTAACCGAAAAAAAAAAAAAAAAAAAAAACATATTACTCTCCTTTAAGAAGACGGATGTCGTATCCATCTCAAGATTGGAACGAGTTAAGTATCATCTTATGCGTGCAAATAAGACAAATTTGTTTTTGTCCACTATGCATTCTGTTTTTGGCTTATTCATAATACTTGACTCGTTTTAAGCTTACGACGGATATACCGTCTTAAATAAGAATTTGTGGAAACAAAATAACCACTCTAAAAACGACATTATAACCCCTAATCATGGGTCAAGATTATGATTAATCCTTGTTTAATAAGTTGTTAGCGTTGTAATTTGGAATAGTCTATCTGAAATGCGACGTGCTGAAAAATCTATGGATTCCTAAATAACAAAAGTTCTAAGCTGAGAAATCGACTTTCTCAGTAGTCAGTACTCAAGTGCCGGTCTCATTAAATTTACAAGAAGGAATTTATTTCTTCCGGCAACCAAACGACCGCTTAAAATCTTTGACAATTCAGGATGCACTCAAGTCAACCCTACTGAAGTCATGTTAAATGCCTGCCAAGTAAATTGGAAAAGACTTTTCATAGACTATACTTCTTCGGTCCGTCTCATTGAAGACGGACATAATCCGTCTTCAATGAAAACCTCTCACAAAGAGCAAGTGGGAGGGCACCCTCCCACTTGCTCTTTGTGAGAGGTGTTTATCGAAGACGGAGTATGTCCGTCTTCACTCTTCAATGAGATTTTGTGATATTTCATCCGAAATTTCATTCAAAAATATCTTCTGACCAAAGAACACACCTATTGAAAAAATCAAAGTTGATATGGCAATATGATTCATATTGACATTCTTTAACAATTTACACCCTCGTATACATCTATGTGGGAAATGATCAAGAGTGATACACCAAAGGATCAATCACAATACGAGAACACAATTAAGAGTTAAGACTGGCTTGAGCTAAGTGGTATGGTAAGGCCGCCTTTGAGGCAGTGTGACGCATCCTGGGAGAACACAATTAAGACTTGACAGATAAAATAAGCTTGCAAGCTTATATTCTAAGCCGCAGTGACACAGTCGTATCGTCCAAAGCTTTTGAACCGGAAAAAAGAAAGATGGTATTCCCCTTGAAGGGAAGAGGGGCCAAGAGAGACTGATCTAACTGAGAATCAGGAGCTTAGTCAATACGTCGGTTTAAGTCCGGGATAATCTTTTGTCACAAACTCCTGGGGCTATTAACTATTTACAACTAGCCAATTAAGAATTCTCGTATGTACTAGCACTTCATCAAAGATGCAGTCAGTGATTCTCCCGAGAGATTACAATAACCGTGAGCAAACATAAAAAATATTAATGACATGACGAGGAACTCGTTTTTACTCTGCTATTCTCAGGCTTAAAAAGAGTTGCAAGGCGTAAAAAAATATGCTGGCGGTGAGGGCTACTATAATCATAAAGATCTTAACAAGAAAATAATTCATATTGACATTCTTAGACAATTTTAGAAGTTAATCATAAGAAAGATTGTGTATATTAAAGTGGTTGACGTGCCAAAAGGTGAAGATAGTGGGACATAAAATGAGACACGAGAATGAGACGAAGGATTTGCACTCCTTGATTTACCGCAATTTTAAGTTTGCAATACTATAGATAATACAACATTTTACTTCATATTCTTGTGTAAACTGTTGCAAAATTGTTATTGCTATTACTCTTACAAATTTCTTCACTACAATACTAGTATCCTACATTTTCATTCAATGACTCGTCGCTGTTCAAAAAGAGAGACAGTTAAGTTATCTAATCCGCCTTGCTTGTGACCGTATTCAGCTTGTGACCTCTCACACCCTCTCCCATACTTAGCCCCCCACTTGCTCTTTGTGAGAGGTCTCTTTGAAGAGACGGATTTTTTCCGTCTTCATTTAGAATTTGTGTTATCCACAATGGTTTTAAAGGATCCATTTCAACAATCTTCATCAACAAACATCTAATGCTTCCTACTCAAATCCCGTCATCTTCCACCGCGATCATCTATCTTTCTCAACCACGTATGTCTTTGCTAGACATCCTCAAATTATGAATCATTTCGCCAATGGAATCGTCTTCGCTATCTCCCCTTCTCTAAATCTAATGCCCTGGCATTAGTGGCATAAGAGTAGCTAAGACTTTTCAACTCTTCCAGCAATGCCCTTCCTTCGAAGCATATTTTCGGGGTCGTGTTAGATACCCAGCAGAATGCTGCTTTCAAGGTTATCGACGACAAGTCGACAACCATGTAGAAGGACTCATTTAATGAACTGTAATTGACAACAATGACGAGTCAATAGGCATGTGGGGGTAACCAAGGAAATACTATGTGGTTTCTTCAGACTAAAAAACACACCTATTGAAAAAAATCAAAGTTAGATGGCAATATATGCAAATCCGTAAGCTTGGGGCCTGTGGCTTAATTATAGCCTCTTGAATCGCAAAACAGATCATCTGACCCATTTTCGTGTCTCATCTTATATCTCTGTGTCTCATCTTATGACACGTCATCTTTATTTATAAGTAAGTTTCAGCAAATCTCCCTTAAGACGGTCTTAACTTAAGACGGAAAAAAAATCGTCATTTTATAATAAAAAAAATGATCATTTGATAATAAAAAGTAATAACCAAAATAATCACTTTTTTACAATAAAAAGTTGGTAGCTTTTTATCAAAGGAAATGTTCACATTTTATCCGTCTTATTTTCAGAAGAATACCACCCACCTGAAATGAGAATTTGCATTTTAATCTATATTAGGTGGATGACATGCCAAAAGTAAAGGTAGTAGAACATAAAATGAGACACGAGAATGGGGCTAAGGATGCATTCCTTGACGGCTTGACTCGCCATAATTTTAAGTTTGCAATCTTATAGATATAACAATTACTACATTATTACTACATTTTATTTCATTTTCACTGTCAATTTTTGCAAAATTATTGTTTCCTAGCACACCAGTGTGTCTCTAATGGCTATTACTCCTGCAAACTTTTGCAGTACAATACTAGCAGCCTGTATTTCCATTCAATTACTCGTCGCTGCGCAAAAAGACACACAATTCATTTACAATGGCTTCAAAGGAGCCATCAGCAATCTTCACTTAGATGGACTTGCACAAATGCACAAGAATGGTCTTCTGCAGTTAACAGACTTTACAAACAGCAAATCAGCTCATGCTTTCTACTCAAATCCCGTCATCTTCGACAGCACTCATCTATCTTTCTCAACTACTTATGTTTTTGCTATACATCCTCAATTTACGAATCATTCCGGCCATGGAATCGTCTTCGTTATCTCCCCTTCTCTGAATCTACAAAACACTACCCTAGCACAAGACTACCTGGGACTTTTCAACTCTTCCAGCAATGGCCTTTCTTCGAACCATATTTTCGGGGTGGAGTTAGATACCCAACAGAATGCTGTTTTCAAGGATATCGACGACAACCATGTAGGTATCGATGTTAATGGCTTAATATCTGTGAATGTTGCTACAGCATCATATTATTCTGATAAAGAAAGGGTATGGAAGACGATTCGTCTAAGTAGTGGTAAGCCTATGCAGGTTTGGATAGACTACAATGGGGTGGATATGTTGATCAATGTAACAATCGGTCCGCTTGATGAACCGAAACCAAGTAAATCGCTCTTATCGGAGTACCTAGACCTTTCGACCATACTTCTTGATTCCATGTATATTGGCTTCTCCTCAGCTACAGGCGTACTCTCAACAAATCATTTCTTACTTGGATGGAGTTGGAGCCAAAGTGGGCGAGCCGAAGATTTAGATCTGTCTAAACTCCCACCCCTTCCGAAATTCAGGAATCATAGGTCGAAATTGGATCAAGTGGTTGTTGGTGTGACGCTAAGTGTGTTGTCACTCGCGGTGATGGTGATAGGTGGAGTTGGTTGGGTCCTAAGGAGGAGAATATATGAAGAGTTGGATGAGCCGTGGGAACGAGTATATGCGCCTCATAGATTCTCGTACAAGGATCTTTTTATTGCGACAAAGGGATTCAGAGACTCGGAACTTCTTGGATTGGGAGGTTTTGGGAAGGTATACAAGGGTGTATGGCCTTCAACGGGTGTATTAGTCGCTGTGAAGCGTGTGTCTCATGATTCACGACAAGGGATGAAGGAATTTGTCGCAGAGGTTGCCAGCATGAGGAGGCTAACACACAGAAACTTGGTACAACTCCTAGGCTATTGTCGAAGAAAAGGAGAGCTACTTCTGGTGTACGAGTACATGCATCATGGAAGCCTTGACAAATTCCTATTCACAAGGGATGAGAACTCAAAGTTGTGTTGGTCTAAGCGATTTAAGATCGTAAAAGGGATAGCGTCTGCCCTATTGTATCTTCATGAAGAGTCGGAACAGGTTGTTATACACCGCGATGTCAAGGCAGGAAATGTCCTGTTAGATGGAGAGATGAATCCCCGGTTGGGTGATTTCGGCCTTGCTAGACTTTACGATCAGGGTACTGATCCTCGAACCACCCATTTGGTCGGAACAATGGGGTACATCGCCCCAGAGGCCAACAGAACACGGGTACCGAGCACGAGAACTGATGTTTTTGCCTTTGGAATGTTCTTATTTGAAGTTTGTTGTGGAAGGAGGCCAATTGACCCACAAACTGATTCGGCAGAGGAAGTTATTCTAGTTGATTGGGTTCATGATTGCTGGAAGAATGGAGCTATTCTCGACGCCAGTGATCCTAAGCTGCGCGGAGAATATGTTCGGGAAGAAATGGAGCTGGTTTTGAGGTTAGGCCTACTATGTGCAGATCCTAAGGCAGAAGCAAGGCCAACAATGAGGCAAGTAGTTCGGTATCTTAGTCAGACAGCAATTTTACCTGATCTACCGTCTGACTATAACCCCGAGGGAAATGACTTCCGTGAGGAGGGCTGGGCAGCATCAGTTTCGTTACTTTCATCCTCGAGATCTGTTTACAGTGCTACCGCGTCTAGCTCAAATTTAATCCTTCAAAGCGGCCGTTGAATCAAAGAGGAAGCATAGTGATCGTATACTCGTATCTATATATAAGCAAGGCCTTCAAAGTGTTTCATCTGACTATAACACTGAAGGGAACAACATGCTTATGCAAGGTTGTGGAGCATCTAGTTATGTAACATTATCATCGTCCTCATTTCCGCCATCCTACTCTAAAACAATTTCTAATGCTAGCGCATCTAGCACAAATTTAGTCGTTCAAAGTGGTTATTGCCTATTGGATTATAAGTTGTTTGATCTTTCCACAATTTACATTGACAGTACGCTTAGACATGTCTACCCATATTGTGCTAATTTGTCAAGTTAGAAGTTTTCCGATATCTTGGGTCATTGGGACACAATATCTTTGTGTTGTTAACACACCGGTCATGCTATGTACATCCAACCCCCACCCCACCCCCACCCCCACCCCACCCTCTACCGCGGGAATCATTGAGGCACTGGGTAATGTTGTCGTAATAGTTTTCCAACATCATTTGAATAACTCCTAGCTCGCAAATTCTTATTTCAGACAGACCATTTCCGTCTGAAAAATAAGACGGGATTATGTTGTCACTTTTTGGTAAAATGTAACCACAGCTTGTGGCAACTTGTTTTCAATAGAGGTCACATCTAGCTGTAAACTGGTTACAAAATCCCATCTTATTATTACTTCAGATCAAAATGGTCCGTATGAAGCAAGACCAACTCCTCCTAGCTAGATATGTAGATGTATAACAAAACCATAAAAATATACCATGATATTATAGTTAATGCAACAAAACTTCAGATGATAAGAAATACAAAAATCGGTACTATACCTCCAAAAATCTGACGTAACTTCTTAGAGGCATTTGAACAAACATTTTGTGAGCATTCTTGTTCTTAAGATAGTTTCAATTTTCCGACCATGGTCACTGATTTCCTTCTTATTTGTTCAAAATTTGCTGGATTTTATTTTGTACATTTTGTGCATGACAGCTAAACATCAGTTTATTTTTGTGGTATTTGAAATGAATTGAGCATACTTGCATAGTTGCATGCATGTTTTTATTGATCTGTGTTTGCAGCTTGTAAACATCACAAATTCTTCATCAAATGACATATACTACTGGTTTTATTGCAGATTAATATTCGCTAAATCCAAAGTAGCTTGCGGGAAATAGGACAACCGTAGAGTTTCATCCCTATCGGCTATCGTTGTGTGTTAATCTGTGCAGTATCTCGATCATTTTATAATCTCAAATCATTTTGCTAAAAATCATCGAAATATGAATATGATGGACAATGATAACAGAAAGTCACAAATTGATCTGAAGCGTGATCAAATTTGATGTAAACCACTCAAACAAGAAGTTAAAAATCGACAGCATGGAGCTGCAAGAGTTGCAAAACTGTTCTACTATCTGGTTAAATGATCAAATAAAAAAACTTCCTTGTGTTTACAAACTAATGGAATCCAAAGAAATGGTGAAAGTTGGCTAAGCCACATGCTTCAGAGGCGAAACGACTCTTGCATTATATACAACCCGCCAACCATGCCAATCCGATCCCCAATAGCGTATGTGAATTCTGTTTATAACTCTTAAGAGATCTACATAATGTGAACAAGAACAAGAGATGTCCAAAGGCTACTTGGGATACTTCTCTCTCGCAAACTGAATTTTATGGAAGGGGGATCTAAAATTAGAAGTCGAATTCTCCTGATGCCTGCAAACAGACAACCGAAGAGATAAGTATAAAAAAAGAAACAGTTGTTCTAAAGCAGTGTTTAACAGTTGCAAGAAATAATTTTATCACCTTATTAAACAAAATGTCCTTATGGTTTATGCGCATGATGCCATCCTTGAGGGTGCACTTCCATCTGCTTTTAGTACGCGTCACCTAACCATTACATTGATAAATTAAACACCGAGCAGATAATGTCGGAATTACATTAGCTCTAGAGCTGTAATTAATCTGATTCTCTAAATTCTAATCATTTGTTTTTGAGAGAAGAAACCACGAAAAATAGTACGCTGGTGGAGTATCCTAGTTTTTTAGGCTTAAATACCTAGATTAGCTTATCCCTCGCCCATTATATTTTCATCGAGAAGGCTGAAAACGGAAAGTGGAAAGTGGAAAGAAATCAAAGAATCGAAGGGATAGCAACTACTTACTTTGTCAAACTGAGCCAAAACCAAATGTGTTGTGCTGAGCTCTTCTCCTTCATCAACGTCATCCAGATCATCATCATCATTCTCATTCAAAGGTGGCTCTTCGTCATCATCGATTCCAAGATCCTGCTGGGCAGGAGGGACAGGGGTACCAGCTTGCATGTCTAAGCATATTTACAGGTTAGGGTTGTTATTAAAAGCTAGAGCTCACACTAAATCAACATCGCCAAAGTAACAGCGTAGCTACGCATACCAGGCGCTGGTGTGTTCACCACATTGTAGTCGTCGTTGACAGCCCCTTGATAATTGTATATCTTCACCATGAAACACAACAATTACATGGTGTCATGACTTCATTATCCAACTGTTATTCATTAAAAGATATGGTTCTCCCCCCCCCCCCCCCCCCCAATTAAATGATGAAAAATTGGTTCTCTCCCAAGGAATCTTCCTCACTAAGTCTTTGACTGGTAGGGATACTACATTGATGTGCAAAAAAGGGTAAACGCCTTGGAAAATGAAGAGCATGAAACCATCGATCCTGAACTTTCATGCCAATAAAGGGCTATAACACCATTGAGGAGACTAAAACAGAATGCATATCTATTACTGTTATACTAATAAAAATTAATCTCCACCCCAGTTTTGTCCTCTCTATCAGAAGTGAGATTAAAAAGAAAAGAAGTGTCTAACATTAGATGTGAGAAAGTTAGAAAGTAGAATGCAGTATATATCCTAAAGAACAATTACGTCCAATCAACACAAGCGCCACTAATTCTCTATGATGAAAACTGATATTACCGTCGCTGTATATAACGACTAACGAGGCACGTAGCTAGTTAGATGCAATTACACGACTGGCAGTGAAAAACCCATAAATGACGTTGCTGCCAAGTAACTGGATTATAAACCTCATCAAACTCCAGTTAGAAATAAAATGAGCTGGGAATTAAATGTTATGATACACTTTCATTTGTCCACTAGCAATAAACCCCAATCAGCAGTATTCCACCTAGGTCTTGATCAGCCAAGCAACCAACATATTGCATAAAATGGTCCAGTTAAGGAATCTATTTACTCACACAATCCTCTTTTTTACTGGAAAGATGCCATAAAACTGTCTAAGCATAAGTGCATAACGATTAAGAACCGCTAAACCTTCGATGATACGTTATAAACAAAAAACCTAAAAAGTACAGCCAGAATGAAAATCTTACATTGGGAGTAGAGAGAATGTCGTCATAAGGATCAGGAATGGGCCCATCTAGCTGCGGAATTTTAGAAGATCCCTTTTGTAGGCCACATGTAACCATTCTATCAGTTGAGCTAGCATTGACTTTTCTTCCGGAGGTCTTGCTTTGGATTATCTGAGACATAATCATAAGAAACTTAGTCCATACAGCTTTTGTACCACAGTGAAACGCTTTGTACAGATTACCTCAATAATTTCAAAAACAAATTAATGTAACTACAAGCCTTGCTTTCAAAGTTTGACTTAAAAATTATTTCCAGAAAAACAAAATCAGTTTCTTCCATCATCCCTCAAGTTTACGGAACATTTAACCATTACCTCCAATTCGAAAACAACCTCAGGAGCAACATCTCCAGCTCCATCTTGCTGCGGTATGTATCCACCAGCCTGATACTGTTGAGGATTGTCATCACGTTTTCTTTTCGCAGAAGGTCCAGTTAGGAAGTCCTGGATTTTACTCCCAAGAATTAGATAATGAATTAAGACACCTCAAGGCAATCCATAATTAATTCGTACTGATAATAAATGCAAATTTGCAACATTTTGAGCATCTGAAATAAGAATTTCTTCTTTAGCCCTCTGAGTGATTATTATCCTTGCCAGAGTTAAAACACACCTGCATCCCTTGCTGTGACACTCCTCTATCTGATTCTTCCCGATGTTCCACATAAGCTATCCCAAAAAAGAAGAACATAGGTAAGGAGAGAATACGAGCACTAGATTTTAGCATGGGAGTTTAACCAAACAAAAGCAGAAAAGAGGGATAAAGAAAAAAGGGGTATAAGGATGATGACGAGAGCATATTGCAGAAGATATCCTTTATATTTTACTCACCCACATTAACATCTACACCTCCTGAAGACCGCTGATTCATCCAGGGAGAAGGTGGTGGCTGCAAGAGAATGTAAGATTCAGCGTAGAACTTACAACAAATAAACAATCTAATCAAATTCTAATTAACCAACACAATGTTTCAGGTAATCCTTTACTATTTCTCTCTTCTCCACTCCATTCCTAATTAGTCAGACCATTGTATTAAATGTAGTTGATACCGCCTCAAGTGCAGTCCCATGCCCTAGATTAACCACCGTGAGTCAGATCACTATCAAGGCATCTTGTTTATAAATAACCCTCCAACATTCAGGACTCATTACCGGCTTCCCGCTAGATGAGAAATCCGCATTCAAGATCTCTAGGTTGCAAGATGGTAAAATAACTATCATGCTAAAAAGATGAGCTATAAATGCAGCGAATCATAGGTAGATACAGAAGGTGATCATAGCAACAAAGAGAACCACGGACCAACATGAGCCAAGGTAGAAGTTAATACCATGTAAGGATTAGGCCTTCCAGCTCCAGGTTTGATATCATAATTTGGACCACCGGAGACTTCATTCGAGTTCGGAGTTGGATAATCTGAAAGGCCCGTAGGAATATTGTACATTGAACTGTCCGCCGTTCCGGGCAAAGGAGTCGGAATTGGGGTCTGGGGAATCGGGGTCTGCATAGGTGTCTGCAGAGGTGTCTACAATACCAAACAAAGCTCATCAATTCAATGCCCGGAGGCCAAAATACCAAATATACTCAAACTGACCCTAGTCTATTTGTTCACACTACCACTAAGAACATTATTGCCATTTACCGTTTAACAAAAATAGAAATCCTCTTGTTTAACGCTGATTTAAACAACCAAATATTCTAGCAACTATGTTAGAGTTGAGAGCGAAAGGTTTTCGCATACACGTTGTTATCACTGACAGCGGAGCAAGTAAGGCTACCAAGGTGAATGATGATGTTTCACTATTTTCCCATAGTTTTTTTTTTTACATTTCTATTGTTTACACAAAGCTTTATTTGAGACTAGAATGTTGTTTGTTACGGTGAATCAAATACCAATACCAATACCAACACCATGGTATACGAACTTTAGGGGTTGAAATGAGCTAAACGCCTAAACCCATACCGACACCATGGTTAAGAGGGGGGAATGAATTAAAGCACAGACATCCCTCAAGGTACGTGGTATATAAATCCTTCGGTGAGGTGGGAACTTGGAACATTTCAACCACTTGGTATCAAATTATGTTATTAAAAGAAAAGACCAAACAAGTCTCTTCTAGTAAATTATCCTCAAACAACTATGTGACTTCAAACTCTGCAATAAGAAAATTATCCTCATCATAGAATAATCGGCAGTCTCATTCAATCCTTTGTATAGAGAAAAGGTAGTCTCAGTTTAAATTTTACACAACTTTGATAAAGAAAAAGTGATTGTGCAACAGTATTAGTTATATCTGAGAAACGTTAAAGACGCAGACTGACATATATTTGCTGACGGAGTTGCATTTTTATACAACAATTAAAGAACTGAATGTGTGTCTAATATTCCTATTTTGAGGTGTTCAAAACTTCTGAGTATTCAAAACATTGTTAAACCTTATTTAAATTGTTCCTGCTTAATTAACCATGCATAAATAAGGAAAATGTTGTTAAAAATTACTTTTTGACAGTTATAGTATTATGTAAACTGTTCAAAGTACAGTGAATAAGATAACCAACTGCTTGCGTGTTCATATTCATACCAAAATTGAACAAAACAAACAGTATTACAAATCATCCTCAAGCCATACCACCTTGTAAACTAATGCTCCATACATCATCCTGACAACAAAGGTACATCAGTGCACCATATTTAACAGCAGTTATAGTTCCAAATGAATCGAATATAACACTAGAAGACCATTTAAATTTGAATTTACTTCGTTCTTTTGAATAGAGCTAGAGACTCGTATTCTTTATTTATGGGTTATGATGCGAATAAGCTAATAAAACTGGTAGCACTTCATTTTATTGCAACATAACTGTCTTTGAATGCAATTTCCGAAGTGCAAATTTTATGACGTCATCCAATAACATCCTCTCTGTGCTAGGTAAAGATGCGTAAATATGACCTCTTACCAAGCAATTTGTGAGAGCCCTTAAGACATTAAGATAATGTTGTCATTGTCATAAACTATCTTACTTCAACACTTCATATTACCCAACCTACCCATGTCCACACACGATACTCAGGCATGAAGGACACTTGGGCACTGCGTTTTAAAATGAGGATATTATTACACAAAAATACACAAGTCCGACAATTTGGACAAGTACCCACATTGTGTCCCTCTAACCTAACATAGGTCAAAACGACATTTGGATTTAAGAAACAGCTCCAACAGTCCAAATCACTGCAAACTAGCTTGAAATACTCACAGGAGGGAAAAGCATCTCAGCAGTAGGAGTTTCATACTCCTCATTCCCTTCATAAGGAACATTCAGATCATGTACAGGCGTCACTCCCGGGACCATTGGCATCGTCTTTGGTGGCGGCACCGGTCGCTCATGCGGCGGCAACACAGCTCCTGCTTGCATCATTTTCACCTCCCATAGCTGTCAATCAATCACAATTCACATCAAATTCACCATCAATCTCAAAAACCCTACCCCACAGCTCTCAGATCAACAACCTTACTTATATATCAATTAAAGGGAGCAAAATACACACTGTTTACTTGATTCAAAGGTTAAAGAAAAGATCAGAGCAAAAAAAAAGATGGGTAAAGTTGCTCATGAGGGATTAACACATACAAAACCTTAATTAATGACCTATATTCAACCTCCAATTAACATTTCTCCTTTCAGAGACTAATCGATCTATCAATTTTCCTACTCAGATGTCATTCGAATGGAGCAAAATACGCGCTATTTAACTGATTTCCGGCTTTTAATACGCTAGGAAATAGATGATCAGTAGCATTGCTCATCGAGTATTAAACACATACACAACCTGATAAATGACCTTCCATTTTCTACCTCCAATAATATTCTCCTCATACAAACTAATAGATGTACTCCATATCAACTTATCCTACCAAGATGTCAATTCAATGGGGTAAACTACACGCTATTTAACTGATTTACGAGTTTAAATAAGGCCAGAGATAAAAGATCAGTATCATTGTTCGCCTCTACTAACCACCGTCAATTGTGTACCTCCTATAACTCCTCTCGCAAAATTATAAATCTATCAATTTTGATTACTTAGATGTCAATTGAATGAGGCAACATACAGGCTAGTTAACGGATTTCCAAGATTTCAATACACTAATTAACACATACAAAACCCTAATTATAAACCTTTTACTAATAAATACTCTGTATATCATTTTAGATATCAATCGAATGAAGCCAAAATCTGCAAGAATACAGGCAACTTAACTAATTTGCGAGTTTTAACCCGCTAAGAAAGAGATGATCAGTAGCATTGCTCGCATCACAAGTCAAAACCCTAATTAACCATAATAAATGTATCAATTTAGCCTACTTAGATATCAATCGAATGAGACAAAAATCTGCAAAAAAAAACACAAAAATTAACTAATTTACTAGTTTTAATACGCTAAGAAGGGGAAGATCAGTAGCATTGCTCAAATCACAACTCAAAACCCTAATTAACCATAATTAACGAACAATAACAAACTCAAAACCCTAATTAACCATCACACAACAAAAATCGAGAAAACAAATCAAAATACACAAAAACGACGACGTACAGTGAGGAGTTCTTGAAGGACATTCTCGCCGGGACCGGTTTCCGAAACAAACTCATCGCGAACCTTCTCGATAACATCTTCAATCACATTGAGATAAACAGCGGAAGTAGTAGATGTCGTCATTCCTCCGGCGGAAATAACGGCGGTGTTGTCGGCGTAATTTACGGCGGAGTGCCACGTGTGCGGTGATTGAGACGTCGGGCGATGGCGGTGGATGCGGTGGAGAGAGGAATAGGTGAAGTGATGAAAGAGGAGAGAGAAAGGGGATTTGGGATTAAAGAAGAGGGGAATATAAATACGTTTCTATGCTTTTATAATGGTTTTTGGGGGTACACGTGGCGTGTTCTAATTACTAGTCCGTATATATACGGTATTTAATCGGCCCATTATATTATTTTTGGGATGAGATATTTTATGGTGTATTTTGGAAAAAAATTGATATTTTTCTATTAGTAATTTTCATGGAAGACGGACTTTAAAGAAGAACTAATTCCGTCTTCAGCTGAAGATAAGTCAAATGTAACATTTTCTAAGCTATAATTGGTTCATCTTCAATCAGAATTTGTGTTTTTCTATAGTTTGTTTTAAAATTTAATATTTGAATTTTAGTTATATTGTACAAGGTATTTAATATCAGAGTTTTATTAAGTAGGAAGGGGATATTTTATGGTGTATTTTGGAAATTTTTTGATAGTTTTCTTATTCTATTCTATCATTTGTTTTTAAATTTAGTATCTAGATTTTATTAATTTTGTTATGATGAATAATGTAACTAAAACTAAGTGTGTTTTTTATTAAATTGAAGTTGTTTTTTGTTGAAATAGGCGGTCGTCGTTGGTTATGATGAGTAAGGTAACTAAAATAAACTAGGTGTGAGGATGTTTGAAATGAGATGAAAATTATTATGTTACTTTAGTTCAAACCAATACCCAAGACAACGCCTCACCTATACAAGCCTAGCTAAAATCTCGAAAGCTATCTTATACAACATTTCATTTCAGATATCTTATTTAGGCACTTACAAGTAAATATGCTACCTAATCTTGTTTTTTTATAAATAAAAAATACACAGTAGACAACAAAAGTATATGAAATGCCTTACCAAGAACGTCTTCTTATAAAGGATTTCTAAGTAGCACATCAATTACATATTCGTTTTAGATAGTTATCTACTAAGGTAATCTAATCAAATATATCGCCTTCATTCCCACGCCGTTTTGGAACCAAAGCACCCACCAAATCAAGTTACTATCTAGGTAGCACGAACACTTCTCTTAATCAGTCGTACCGTGTCCGACGTCGTGTCGCACACTGACACTTAACGGACACGCCCCTTAACGTGTCAGACGCCTATAACCTCATGTCTAACATTCAGCATTTATTTGGGCACGTGTCCGACGCGTGTCCATGGTATTTAGGTATCATTTGAGGTGAATGATGTTCTTTAGACGAGAATTGAGCCGCCAAAAGAGATTGATTAGAAGATGGGTTTGAGTGGGATATGAAAATGAGTTATAGTTAATTAAATTTAATATCAAATACTTTTACTAAAAAAACACACGTTTATACCTATAAATATATATTTTATCAAATTTAAATAATGTGTTCCGTGTGCTAAGTTTATTGGGATGCCGTGTCACGTGTCCATGTCCGTATCCGTGTCCGTTTTGGTGCTATCTAGATTACCATAGTCATGCCACACTAAACCACAACAAGTCTAGTTGCACCACACTAACCTATGGCCATATCTCCAAGTCTCCAAGTTATCTTGTCTACCACAATTACAATAATCTCTACTAATTACCTCGCATCTGCAACATTTCCTTACCATTAAACAAAATCACCATCATTATGGGAAACAAGGCAACTCGGTGGTATACCATAAACATGGCTACCATAGAGTTACTCTTACCAAATAACAACCTACACCTCTTTATACCATTTACAACAGACCACTTAGTAATCCAACTAACCGCATATTATAAATGAATAAGCTTTTTTTGTTTCATTGAAAACTAGAAATAAATAGTATTTCGATAAAATCATTTTAACGACGAGATTCATCACAACTTACAACTTTTCTACTTAATCATAATTCCCAATTTTTACACGATCGTATTATTGAACTGAACATAAACAAAGATTCAAACGGTAAACAAATAATCGAAACAAACCGTCTTGTCACAATACAACTAACCAAGCCCAAACTCATGAGTTGAGAGTTAAAGACCCAATACTTTACTAGCCCATCAAATCTCAGTCCCAAACTCCAAATCTCTCGTACTAAAATCGGATCGATATATCAACGTCTTCACTACATCAGCTTTTCGATTATCCCCAATTTCTCCGTATCAATTTCTCAAAACCCTAGAAAAATGTCGGGCGGCTTCTTTCGGGTAATTAATCTTCTTCTCGCATCTTAACTTGTTTTTCGCCTTATTCGATTCAATTTATCGTTAATTGAAACCGCGTTAGTACTAATTTCTGTACTTTTTTTCTTTAGAAATTTTGTCGATCTATGTTGTGGATCAATTTTTATTGTTCGTGTGATGGTTTTGTGTTTAATTAGTGATTATGAAGATGAAGTTTGATTAATTGTGTATATAATTAGGTTAAATTATCGTAAGAGGATTTATCACAAAATTACTGTAGTTTGATTCGATTTTTGTCGTCTTTATTGTTAATGTGATAGTTTTGTAAACTGTGTAAATAACTAGGTTAAATTATCGTAAGATGATTTATCACAAATTTACTGTAGTTTGATTCGTTTTTTGTCGGTTATTTGCTAATTGTTAGGGTACGACGGCCGATCAAGATACTCGGTTTTCGAACAAGCAAGCGAAGCTGCTTAAATCACAGAAATTTGCTCCTGAATTGGAGCACCTGGTGCGTTATTTGAGATAATGTAATTTTTTGTGATGAGAATATGTTGATTGATTTGAGGTTTTAAGCTTGATTAGTGTTTCTGTGGTGTCATTGGTGTGGTGTGTAGGTTGATGTTTCGAAAGTCAAGATGGATGTTATTAAGCCGTGGATAGCGAAAAGAGTGACTGAATTTCTCGGCGGATTTGAAGATGAAGTGCTTATTAACTTTATCTATGGTCTTCTGGAAGGAAAGGTATTCTGGCGCTTTTACTTGTGTAGAGTGATTTGATCGGATATATTGAGCTGGCGACTGGTGTTTCTTTATATTGAGCTGTAGTAATCTTGTCTTCCTTATAATATTATCGCGTGTCAAGTCACTGAATTTCTTGGAGAATTTGAAAAGGAAGGTATTCTTGTGTTGGCTGCTATATTCCGTGTGGAATGATTTACTCCGGTATATTGAGCTGGCGACTACCCAATTGGTGCTCCTTATTTAAGTAGCATTGTAGTGTAATTCTGGCTATGAAACTTAAATATTTGGTTAGATGATTGAGCGTTTAAGTTTGGAGTCCACTAGATTTATCGAAAATCTTTGTTCAGTGGTTGAGAATGTTCCTGGTTAGGCCTATTCGCGGGATGTGATAAACTTCACATCATTTCGTCATTATCGTTAATGATCAAGAGCGTGATATAGATAAACTGATACATGTATTTTGCGATTAAGTGCCTGTGTCAGGCATTCAGGTAGTGCTACTACAATAGACATTGTCGGTTATTGATCCCTAAACATTGCATTTTAGAATTGTTCTTTTTTGTGACAGGAAATTAATGGAAAGGCCGTTCAAATTCAACTTACGGGTTTCATGGAAAAAAATACTGGTAAGTTTATGAAGGAACTCTGGGCGCTTCTGATCAGTGCCCAGAACAATGCTAGTGGCGTTCCTCAACAATTCCTTGATGCAAAAGAGGAGGAAACTAAGAAGAAAAAGGTTTGATCATCTTCCAACTGACACTAAGCTACATGTTCTCGTCCTTCCGAAATCAAAATCCAAACAGTTGTTTGATCTAAAAAAATTTTCGTCCTGGCAGGCGGAGACTGATCGTATCACAAGTGAAATCCAGAAAAGGAAAGATAGGGAAACCGAGGAAGAGAAGAAGAGGAAAATGGTAACTTGTTTAATTTCATGCTAGAGCTAGCCTCTTACGAGTTGGTTTTTGAGTTAACTTTAATTTGTGTTTCTCATGGCCATTCAGCTAGCTTCTGCAATTATTTGGGTTCATATCCTTTACCTCGAACTACTGTAGGATGGTGGGCTTGGCAATAGTTCTTCTGAGGAATCAAATAGGAGGCGGGAACGAGGTTCTGATTCTCACTCTGGAGATCGTAATGGAGTTGATGTTCAGAATGGCTTTAGAGGAAGAAACAGGTTAGGCAATTTTTAAAACATTAGTCACTGAAATGTTCCGGCTTCACTGTAATAATTTGTTTGTGATTCTATGATGCTCTTTTCTATCCCATGCTTACATTATCATGGCTTATTGTTTCATGGTTTCCAACTGAAGTGGACATTGCATTCTAGGTTGTTGGAATCAAGTTCTGTACTGGCTTGATCTAGTGTAGGTGTGTAGCATAATTACAGTGACAGGAGCATAATGCTCGTTCAGGCACGGATCATTCTAATAAAAATATGCATTTCTTTCCTATGAAAATAGAGCTTCTTGTGTTGGTTGCTCTTAAAACAATAAGGCCACAGCCCGTTCCAGTGTTTGTGTAAAACTAAAGCTTGCAAACTGTATTTGTGTTCTGAAGCTCGTTGCTATAAGTACTTCGCCCTCTCAAATACCGTTTGTCATCGTACGCCATTGGTGTAGGTTCCACACCGACACTAATTTGTTTTGTTTGATGATAGAATTACTGATGCAGATGCTATCGTACAGGTCTCCCAGGTTGCCGTATCCATCTGATCGATCCCCTTCACCTCATCGGTAAAAAAACATGTTATGCTTCGTGCAATCACATTGTGTATTTTTGTTGCGTTGTTGATAACAATTTATTTGAAGACTCCTTCATAACTTAGTTTAGGTACTCTTTTGCAGTGGTTGGCGTTCTGTGTCAGTTAGCAAGTCCTTTTCAAATTCTAGAAGTTACTCAAAGTATGTGATCTTAACTTTACTAGTCTTATCTTACTATTGATTGTAGATAAATGTCATAGCCTCAAACCTCAGACATGATTGTTTATTATCATCTATTGTTTTTCGACTTAGTGATTAGAGGAAGCTGTCATAACGGTGAATCAGTGGCGGACCTAGGATTTCTGAGGTGGGGGCACAATTTTTTGTCCCAATGTTGTACGGTTGTTGTACTGCTTTTCAAAAGACCACAATTTTTCATCCTTTTGATCCATCAATAGTGACAAATTAAGGAATGCAAAAGTAGTTACTTCGTACATTACTAATATATTGTAGATCTCTGAAAAAAGATTTGAACACTAGGTGCCGTTGAGACGTTGAGTAATGCAAGTGACTTACCACTAGAGTTTTAGCCAAAACAACTAGCAGAGTATATTTTACGTGGGTTTGTATTTATTGTTTTAAGAATTAAATGAGCAGGAAGATAACTATACTTTATTAATTTTTTCTTCTCGACGAGAAGGAGGAAGCATGTGCCCCCACGCCCCCCCTGCAGTGAACACTGAAGATTGTGGTTGTTGAAACCTGAACATTATGGTTGTGAATTTTTAGAGTAGTTTCTCCCAAAAAATATAGAGCCGTGACATGTGAATTTTTTCTTTAGATGTTTCATATATAAAGTAACTAGGAACTGAGATGAAATGTCTTTTGTTACTGTTATTTTGTATTTTTTTTTCTACATAACCTTATATTCAGTGGTGACTTCTAGGATCCCAGCAGTGGGTGTTTGAGTTTACACTAGCATTTTTTGACATGGAAAGATAGATTTCACTGTTAATGATCTTAATTTAATTGTATTTCAGAGAACGAAGTATATCAAAGAGTGTCTCTCCGAGGCCACGAAAGTATTCGGTTTCTCCAGAAACTGTGCGTCGAACTCAAAAATCTGTTTCTCCCAGGAAACCAGTAGCTCGGGTGTCTACTTCTCCAAAGCGGAAACTTCATTCTGGAAGATCTCCATCTCCCACGAGGCGCAGATTTCACTCTCCTCTACGTCGGAGGTCTCCTTCTCCCTTTAGACGTCGGTCACGGTCACCTTTACGTCGCCGTTCTCCGCCTCGACGTCGCCGTTCTCCCTCTCCACGACGGAGACAATCACCTTCTCCTAGGCGACACAGGTCTCCTTCTCCTCTCCGTCAGCGGAGACGAAGGTCTACATCAAGTCCTAGATCTCGGTCTCCAGTTCAGCGCAGATCTCCATATGGTGGCGGACGTCGGTACCAATCTCCTGTTAGGAGAAGGTCTCCATTTCCAGGTCGCCGTGTGTCCCCATCTCCAGATAGACGTGGATCTCCATTGCCAAGGAGGCGTAGGTCTCCATCTCCTAGGAGGCGTAGGTCTCCATCTCCTAGGAGGCGCAGGTCTCCGTCTCCTGTGCGTCGTAGATCGCCATATGCAATACGAAGAAGGACACCTGTTCCAGTCCGTAATAGGTCGCCTACTCGATCGCCAAGCAGGTCGGTCTCACCTGCCAACCGGAGCTCCGCGTCACCTGCTAGAGACAGTTCTGCTTCGCCAATTAAGATGAAATCGCCTAAAGAAAGAGCCAGGTAACTATAACTGTACTCTATGTCTTTTTTGTCACTATAGCACTTTTTTTTTTCTTTTCCCATTCCTGGCCTTAAATATTGCTGATTTCAAACATGAGTATTTAATATGCATTGCCGCTATTCCAACTAATTTTAATAATACTCCGACAATTTTTTGTCCCTAAAAATTATTTTTGAATGCGAATGCGTGGCCTTGCAGACTGAATGATCGTGCTGAGCCTGTACTGGTGGCCCGTAGACAATCAATGGCAATGTCTCCTCAAAGAGACCATTCCAATATTAGTCGTTCACGCAGGAAAGTACCATCATTATCACCTTCACCAGAGAAGTCGCCAACCTACATGGAGTCTCCTAAACCAAAGACTAGAAGCTCTGGTGATAATAGAAGGTTTTTGTTCTTTGGTGCATGGAGTTTCAGTAGAAAAATGAAGATTGCGATACCTTTCTTTGTTGTGTCAAATGTCAATTCAAATGTTGTGTTGCCTTTCTTCAGGTTGGACAATTCATATGGAAGCGCTCATAAGACTAAAAGCGCGGAGGATAAGACAATTCGTGATGGCAGTCAAAGTCCTCTTCGTGAAATGAAGGGTCAAAGAGTTCGTCGCAGCAGTCCACACAAAATCATTGAGGAGTTTCAAAATTCCAGGTTAGCTCTGCAAATATAATTCTATATTAGCTTTTTGCCCTCTGATTTTTCAAATAATATGAATTCTCTTGTCCACTTTAGATATATAAAATCTCCTTATAAAAAAGTCCGCTGGTTGTAATTTCTATGCTGTATTAACCTTGGAATCCAATGAAATAGGAAGGGAGAACAGAGTGAACACAAGTCAACAGAAAGAGGATCTGATTTACCCTACAGTGGCAAGAAACATGAGCCTCATGATAAGCCTGCTGGCCGCCTCCGTGATATTACTGACTTGGGACAGAAAGACACTAAGAGGACCAGGTACTGTTTCTGTAATGCGACATTAGCTGTATTTGAATTTTAAACTATCCTGCTCTTTGGACGATGTTTCCATCTCTCATTAGGAAGGGCTTGATTGACAGTTTTGAAGTTACGCCTGAAGAGGCCAATGTTGCAAAAAGGTCACCACGTAAGGATTCCGTATCAAGGGCGAGGGATGTTACATCACACCCTACTGAGCCTACGAAAACAGCCGAAAAGATAAGTTCCCTTTCAAAAGATACTGGGGATACCAGCAGGCCAGATGCATTGGTGAATCCACGTAAAAAACGGAGAAGCCCTAGTGTCTCTTCTGATTCTGAATCGGAATTGAGTGAAAATCAGAAACCGGAAGTTACTGGAAAGCGGAAGCATAAAAGGTCAAGTAAACGGGAAGCGGTCTCAGATGATTCTAGTTCAGAGTCTGAGGTTGAGGATAGGAAGGAAGCTAAGAGGAGAAAGAAGGAAGAAAGGAAGTCACGCAAAGAGGAGCGCCGTCGCCGTCGCCGTCGTGATGAGCGGCGTCGGAAGAGGGAAGAGAAGCGTGCTAGCAGACGGAAGCAGAAGTCAAAGGATGCTGATGCTTTATCTCCTGACTTGAAGAAACATGAGAAGGCTGACAAAGCTTCAAATGGTGAACGTGTGGCAGCTAAGTATTCAAGTGAGGAAGAGACTGAATCACAAAAGAAGAAACTTGAGATTGAGCTTCGAGAAAAGGCTCTTGAATCACTAAGAGCAAAGAAGGGCATCCGCCATTAATTCTTTGCTCTTTTCGGACAGCTTATATTTTTCTTTGTTGCTTTTGCTTTGCCAAACATTTTTAGCTTCTGGTTTTGGTGATGTGTACTTTAATTTGAAAATGCTATAATGTAGTTGATAACTTGATATATCCTTAATGTACTCTCTGTTTTGCTGCTGGCAGTTGAGATGGATAGTTGACGATTTCCTGAGATAACCTATTGACTGCAACTATATGCAGGACTTGCTGCTGTATAATCTGGTAATAACTGTTTCCAATTGCTGGGTTGTTTTCTTCTGTCTGTAGAATGTCCGCAGAGCATCATTCAGACAGTCTATTGCACTTTAAATCTTATAATATATTGATTCTTATTTGTGTGCCAACTTATTAGTTTTTGCGGAGATACCAGTTAATTAATATTAATATTATATACTGAAAGTAAAGTTTATTTCAATCTGATGATAACTGCTGTCTTGAAAGGAGTATGCCAAAATAATAATGTTTTGTTTGGTACTAAGTGCGCTTTCTGGTTAATTGATAGATCAGATTTTTCCAAGTAGATGTGGTTGAGAACCAGAGCTGGCCTATTTTCTATGCGACAATCAGGTGAAGTATTTCAGTCCTCCGATATAGCCTTTTTGGAGTGTCAAGTGTCTACCTTTAGGCGATCAATACAATACATTCATATTTCATGCTCTATACTCTGCTCATTTTTGTATTATTGGCAGCTTGAGAGGTGTTCTTGGACTTATTTCGTTGTTATGCATGGTGCTACTTTTTGGATACCTCTTCAAATTGGGTAATATTTTCTTACATAGCGGATGATCATGATAAATGTTTTGTTATGTCTCCTCAAATAGGGTAATATTTTCCCACATTTTGGATGCTCATGCTAAATGTATGTATGTCTGCTATACGATGGTAGTGTGGTAGGTTTTCTTTTCTATTGCTCCCATCCATTGAAATAAAGTCTGAGTGAAAAAACTCTAAGCTAGTTGAAATACTAAAAACTGTGTTTGCTATCCCTGTTCTTGAGGGTTGTGTTAATTATTGAACATTGTACGGTCGAGTAGGAATTTGACTTGTGCTTTAGATTCTTACCCTGTGTTGCGCGATTGCATGACACGGGATTCAGTTGGCACTCGAGCAACCTCTAACCAAATCATGTTCAAACTATGAAGAGCTTCATGTTTGAACCCAATAGAGTCCTATGAATGTCAAATTTCCCCAAACCGAATTGAACCTAACATGGAAGTATTGTACCATGCAACATGGCTCTGTAGCTTTTCTTATCTTGTATTTTATTTGTTATCCCCCCAATTCCGTTTCTGTCTGTCTTTTTGTGTTTCTTTGTGGACAAGACTCGTTGCTCATTTAGTAAGAGAAAAATGTTACCAGTGATTGACATTTGTGAACAATGACATTTTCAAAGGTGGTGATACGTAGACTTGTAATCTGTCATCCTTTGTCACCAGTACGTCACCATTACAAAGTGGTTGCATTTATAAGACATGTCGATTGAATGTTACATGTTACTTCCTCTATTCCAAACATTTCTCTACATTTGTTGAATATATGTGAGTTATAATTTAATCAAATGTATAGAATTGATTGAAATGGAGGAATAAGATACTTGCTTTTAAACATTGCTCACCCAAGTCTATCTTTTAGATCGTCGATTAGTTTTTTTTTACAACAGATTGTCGATTAATTGTAGAACGCTGACATTCTTTTGCTGAATTGTCCTTGGGCGACCTGGACTATCGCCATAACCTTGTTACGTTAATCTTCAGTTGTCTGAGCTATCGCTTCTGATGAAAGTGTGTTATCCTTTGCCCAGTTGCTATTTGAACATTGGTGTATGTATGCATGGCTTTCAGAACTGGATACTTTTGTGTACATTTCTATCTGGAGATATCATTTAATGATTATATTGGCAAAACAACCCATCCCAAATATTGGCGGGTTGGATATGGTGTCGCTTGGCATGTTATCATTTAGTGATTATATTGGCGGTAGTCACAAGAAGCGGAGCAGGGCCGTGCATTCCTGCTAAATAAATTTAATAAACTGGCAATGAAAGTCAGATTTGAGATGGGTTGTTTTCCATGACCTAAACGAAGCCAAGCCGTGCTAAATTAACCTAAATGGATACGCCATGGTGGGATTTATAATGAGCGTAGTTTACAAATAGACCTAGCAAATGATACGCCAGTGTTTGTCACTATTAGGTCTACGTTTAGTGTTATGGGTCAAATTGGGATGCCAATGCAGTTGGTTTCAAGTTCGTTTTTCTCTCTATATATATAGATTTATGTTTAAATTTTCTTCAACCTTTTTTATTTGTCTTTTTGGCGTAAATTTTGAAGTCTGATCGAGTTCGGTTTGTTTGGACGCTATTATTTCTGTTGAGTTAGTTTGCCACTTTACATCGCACTCTATTGAATCGAGTGACGTACTGATATTGTCTTCCCTGCAATGGCTACCAGTTATCGGTTGGTTTAAACTAATTTTATCGCTAGACGGTTTTAGTAACTCTCCCATACAATTGCGTAACTTATGCCCTTCATACTAATGCAGCATCTTTGTTTTTGTTATCTGTGATCTCGTCTTATTTTAAGGTTGATACTTGTAGTTGGCGGTAGTAATTCATATACGCCTACTGATTTCGTTCGTTAACTGTTATTTTAAGGTTAGTGATGACACTAATGGAGATACGTCTTGCGCTACTCATGTGGGACTAGTAATAAAACAGTTTCTATTTCTAAGCATAATAAATCGAGTGGCAAAAGATATATTTGAGGGGCAAGAGTCCCTATTTTGATCCAACATAGGGCGGTAAACCGACACCAACTTACAGAATTGGTGCTGAAAAATTTGACCCAATGTCCAGAGATAACAGCACCGGTGTTACCATGTGCACAAAAAATGGTAAGAAAAACGGTCTTGATGGTGTTTGGTGCAAGTTTAAGAACGTCTCTTCCAAGTGCAACAGACTTTGATAAAACTCGTACCCCTTCTTCACAAACATATGCTTACCTTTGACTACGGTGCTTTTCACAAAGAATAAGAATAATAAAAAAACACGAATATTACGAAGATTTTTGAAAATAAATTTCTTGAGGTAAACTCTCGAGTTGAACGTGGAAACGGCTAACACGAAATGTCCCATATTTTGCAGTTTATTAGCGAGCCGGGTCATAACCCACATCAAAAAAAGTGAGCCGGGTCATAACCAACTTGAAAATGGATATCAGGCCCATATTTTGTTATGTCATATAATTAGTGGGCCGGGTCGTAACCCACATCATAATAAGCCGTAAAAATATGTCATCCAGAGACATGGTGGTCGTTATTTCTGTTATGGATATTGTTTTCGTGGCTAATCTTAACTTGCTAGATCTTCTACCTCACCCATCTTTAGATAAGCAAAATAATCTTCTTCTCCATTTGATCCCTAGTTAACTTCATGATCCGAATCCTTACGTCGTAAATTCGACAAAACCCATCAAAATTCATATACCTTAGTCTTAATTCAGTATGGCTGCAAGTGTATCATCCAATTCATTTCTTTTAACCACAACATACCGTTCTAAATTACGCAATTCTAAGAACCCGAGGCAGCTAACTGTTTTTGCTAAGAAGACCCAACCCTCTTCAGAGACTGAAACCCGGACTAACCCGTTTCAGTTCGACTGGGGAAAGATATCTGATGTCCAGTCACTGATACCAGTTGTTAGGACTCCTGTTGCATTGGGTGGTCCTGGTCGTCAGAAAGATTCTGGGACTGTGTTTGTCGCTGGCGCGACTGGGTTAGCCGGTGTGCACATTGCGCAGATGCTGTTGCGCGAGGGGTACAGGGTTCGAGCTGGGGTTCCGGACCTTGGTGCTGCTCAAGAGTTGGCTCGGTTTGCTCTGGATTATAAGGTCTGTTTTTACTACATTCATTCAATTTATGTGTGTTTTGTTAGTGAAATCATTAAGTACTTGTACATGGAAGGAACATGATCCTAGGAAACTGCATGTTCAATTTTCAAAGTAAAATGGCTCACTAGACAGTGTAGACTTGTTGCGCTTTTTTTTTTATGAGGTAGTCTCCCTTAAGACGATAACAATGTCACCATTTTATAATAAAAGGTTGCTAAAATTGTCATTTTCTAACAATAAACAGATGATAACTTTTTTTTTCTGTAAATGGTCACATTTTATCGGTCTTAATTTCAAACGTATTCAGCCATCTGAGATGAGAATTTGCGTTTTTATTGTCTAGTAACTGCCTTTTGATGTAATTCTCAAGCCAATTCTCATTTAGAGTAAAACAAAATGCACTTTTATTTTAACACCCTTTACAGACTTGAGGCACTGGTTAGATGTGTTGTTCATGGTAAACTGACTGCTCTGACTGATCATGTTTCCGCCGTATAGTTAAGGTCATTCGAAGCAAGAGAAATTATGCAACCTCTTTGTGTTGTAACGTATGTGTAAGGTTGCGTACATTTGATGAGTCCATAACCCTAATAAAACAACATGATCTATTTATTTGATTTTTGCAGAATGAAATTTAGTTACCTCTGCCTGACTGCAATTAAGCAGAAAATTAGGGGATTAACTTGAAAATGATATTTGGGCAGATTATATCAGCAGAAGAATTGAAACGCTTAAATGCAGTAGAATCCTTGTTCGAAGATGCAGAATCAATAGCTAAAGCAATGGGGAATGCAAGCAAGGTGGTAGTCACCATCGGTTCTGCAGAAAATGGTCCTGCAAAGAAAGTTACGACATCAGATGCCTTACAGGTAGTGGAAGCAGCCCAATTGGCCGGTGTACGTCACATGGCTATCATATATGACGATTCTACAGGAGCTCCCGCCTCACCTAGCAGTGTACTAGAGGGGATTTCCTCTTTCTTCAACAATATCTTTTCCAAGTCCAAGCCATTATCTGTCACCGAGCTCCTAGAGAAAGTCGTTCAAACCGATGTCAAGTTCACGTTTATCAAGGCTGCATTGACTGAGGAATTTTCTCCAGAGAGCTCTTATAATGTTGTAGTAGCAGCTGAGGGACGGGCAGTTGAAAACGACTACAAAGTAATGTAATGTATGCAGAAGATGAAATGTTTGGGTTTGTTGATGAATGTGTTATCTGATTTGCAGTTTTATATCTCTAGTTATGAGTCTAATGTTTTGATGCTTATTGTACAGGTAACTCGATCTAGGATGGCGGGTCTCGTGGCCGAGCTGTTCTCTAATACAGAAGTAGCAGAAGATAAGGCATGCTGTTATTCTCCATGAATACCTTCTTAAAACATTTTATAAGAGTCATGGTAACAAATTTTTCGTGTCTTCGAACTGCTACCTATCTATTGTATATCTGATAACAAGAACAACAACAACAAAGACATCAGAGCCTGAGTCCTAAATGATTAGGGGTCGACTGACATGAATCTTCATCTGAAACCGTTTAGGGTATCCAATAGGGCTCCAGAATATACCAAATTTTATTTGATAAAAGACGAAAATCAGAAGGTATTCTAGATGGTTATTATAAATTTGTGATTAAGAGTAACTTAAACAATGTTTGTCTCCGTGCTGTCGAACTGTCAAACTGCCATATATGAATTATGTTAAGGATTTTAGGATTTCTGTGAAATCGAGTCCTTCTGTTTTCCTGGTTACTGGTTTTACTTTTATCTAAGTTTTAATTGAGGTGGCATATAAAATTCTGATTAATAATTAATGTTGCTCTTTGCTGTGTATTTCCTGTTCAGGTTGTAGAGGTTTATTCTGAACCATCTGCCCCATCGAAATCTGTAGAGCAACTATTCAGGTATTACATTCTGCGCCATGATGCTTGCACCTTAAAAGTTTCCGTCTTTGGCTTGAAATGAAGTGTCGGAGGAACACAATATTACAAATTTCCGCGATGTTGAAATAAAAAAACAGTGATTGGAATGGAAAATGTGTGCATCCAACAAAATTTCAATGTGAAAATGTTAAGCAAGGTCTTTATTCATAGTATTTGTTAATTTAAAATTAAATCAGATTATATCGTATTGTTAAGCTAATTAAAAAATTTCTTTATTTGTTATAAAATAGTCAGATAATGTTGATTATTTCAGTGCCATTCCCGAGGATGGAAGAAGGAAAGCATATGCAGAGGCAGCCGCAAAGGCTGAAGCCGAGGAAGCAGTTGTGAAAGCCAAGGAAGAGGAGGTTAAAAAGCAGGCAGAGCAGGAATTACGAGCTTCGGGCCAAGGAGAAGAAGCTAAAGAAAAGGCAGAACAAGCCGGGGCCGGGGCCTCAGTCGACAGCTTATTAGCCAAAGCTAAAGAGATAGGCTCGGGTTTTTCCTGGGACAAGCTCGGCTCACAACTAGCCACTGCTGTCAAAACCCCTGAGTCTGGAACCCAAAAAGTTCAGGTGGCTACCGTAAGGGGCCAAGCCAAAGCTCGTAACTTGGCGTCTCAGAAAGCCGTTGTCAAAACAGCTTCCCAAAACCCGAAATCCAAATCAAAACCGTCTCCAAAGGAAAGAACAGCAGCTGAGAAACCGAATGGTAAAGAGGTAAGGAATATCTTTGGTGGCTTGTTTAAGCAAGAAACCATCTATGTCGACGATGTTTGATTATAATAATAATAATCTGCAATTAACATGTCATATATAAAAATTTGTAGTATCATTGTCATGAGATTAAATTTCTTGTAATTTTAAGTGATGTATGTATGCATCATGTAAAGAGAGATACATCCGTCTATTGTATTTCATTACTACTTTTTTCCATCCATTGTATTTCTTCATTCACAAACTTTCTTGTGGCGGTGAAATGTGACTATTTCACGATAAAATGTAGCCATTATCTGCTATACAAGTAAGAACTTAAGGATGGTAGCTTTTTATCGTAAAATGGTGACATTTCCTCTTATCATAATGTGTGACATCTCGAGAGAGACCAATTATTCCTCATCAAGGCCAACATATTATAATCCTGGAATTCGTCAACAATAGCTCTACGAATGGTTGGATCATCTCGAGCTATCTATACTCGATCGTTAAAGAGTCCACAATCGACAATAGCTAGAAGGGTGCCGAGATTTGAATTAAATCCATTATACACTCTCTCATTATTTTACCAGTTAAGCTAATAGACGTCTACATTATGGTTTCATGTAGCCGAGAATAGGTCAAAATCGATTAATAACACAACTATGGAAGCTTCTAAAGATCTAACTTTAAAAATGTTTAGTTGATACGAGTATTTTTTTTGGTACACATGTTTAGTTAATAATAGTTAGTGTGTGTTAGGCAGATTCATATAGCTACTTCTTCGATTACAACTAACTTGTACAATAAACCTTCCAAATTTATATGGCAAATTCTCATTTAAGACGACGGACACACCCGTTTTAAGACGGGTCAAATATACCCATATGGTAAGAATTGGTTTAGACAAATGCAAAATGTATGAAGAACAAAACATTTGTCCTACACCCGTGAGGTATAATATAACCCGTCTTAAATTTAAGACAGATAACTCCGTACAGAGTAAATCACAATAACAGCTCAACCACAACTACGTTTGCAACCTATATATGTGACTTTTTCTCCTCCCAATACTTGTATCTTTGGACTTACCGTACGTTGTTGATTGCCCTACAAAAAAGTGGTCAGATGTATGTGTAAGTCGACATAATTACAAATTTAATAAGGAGTAAACTCTGATGTGATGTGATTTTGTATTCCTTATTCGAGCGAATTTTATACGTTTATTTATTATATACTCTGTATTAGATGTATTTTAATCAAATGTATGTAATTGTCTTGAACATACCGAATATCATTTTCTAAACTTCATTTATTTTATATATTTTTGAAATATTACAAATTCGTGAATGAGAGAGAGGGAGAGGGGGAAAGGGAGAGGAATGATTGTAATCAGGAGTAGTATTTATTAGGACAAACGATAGAAAAAAAGAAGATCAATGTACGATTGTTTGAGGACTGATCGAGGTAGCCTAGACGATATAGCTTAAGGTAAAAGCATGAGTGAATGACCCTTGTTCAAAACGGATGGCATGAGTAATCGTGGCGGTCTAATTAAGAACTCTAATGATATAAAAAGTGTGACATTTGCACGAGATGACCAATGTGGACGATCATGAAAAAAAAGAGTGACAATTTCGAGCAACTATCAAAAGTTCAAAATTGTTTTATCTTAATTAGTGTTATCGGGTTCGATTCATGAGAAAGTTAAGCATCACCCTTATATTCCTACTTGACCCGAATTCACAGTTAATCGGGTAATATTCCGGGAAAAAAAAAATTTAACTACGTAGGCCCAAATTATAAACATAATTGTCAGCATTGTACAACCTTAGTTTTATGGGCGACAAGTTTAATGAAATTCACAAATTCTCATTGAAAATGATGTATATTCGTCTTTAATGAATACGAGTCGGATCCTCTTTCACAAAGAGGAAATGGGAGAGCAAGTGGAGATTCATTTAGTTTCTACTTGTTCTCCCATTTGCCTTTCTGTGAGAAGAGATCCGACTCATCTTCAATAAAAACATATATATACCGTCTTTAATGAGACCAACTGAATCAAATTAGGGAGTAAATGAAAAGGACGAAGTTTAAGCATCAAATGTAAGAAGAGTATCAGCGTGGTTTGTGCAACTCGCCACGAGTCCCACTTTCACTGCATTGAACATTTGAACCCTACTTGGTTACTATAGTACATTTCATTCACTTCACTTTACTATTATAATAATAATAATAATAATAATAATAATAATAATATAATTTTGTACGTAAACGCAATATAAATGTCTTACTAGCTCGCAGGGGCGGACGCAGAATTTGAGGAACGGGTAGGCACTTTAAGAGAAACAAAAAAATACTGACAACTTCAAACATAAAAATTCCAATGTCGTCCGGCGTGGTGGTCGAAGGACCCAGTGGTGGTGTCGTCAGTCGTTGTAGCTTGTTGGTGTTGTTGCTGTTGTTATGTGCTGCTTTCAGCGTTTTTTTTTTAATTTAATTTTTTTTTTTTTTTTTTTTTTTTCTTCACGTGTAGGCACGTGCCTACCCTGGACTACCCCCATATCCGCCCCTGCTAGCTCGTACATTTCTAGTTGTGCTGTCCATTTTTTTTGGTGTTAGGTTTACGCAACGCCTTGTTCATAATTTTAGGTTTGTGACTTTGTGAGTATAAATCCGTCTAAAGTTTAACACGAGTCTAACAATATATAGGAAAAATAGAAACAAAAAAAAAGTTTTTGTATGTCCATGTAAGGTGATATTGGAGTCATTTTAATGTTAAGACGGATACCTCATTCGCAAGGAAACTCGCTGGTGAAGATTTTGGTCCGAGAAAAAAAAATTCCAAGGCAAATCAGATCGAAACCTGTTGTAAGGCCTTAGTAGCCTCGGGACAACAGATGTGGGATGCCCTCGCTGAGGCCTGAGGTTCGATAAATGATGGGATGAGTGTTCTCCTTTCGAATGAAATGGGCACATCACTACACATGTAACAAATTTGTTACAAGCTAAGGGTTCGAGGGGAGTAGGAAACATGTATGACCTCTTTCCGATTCGGGTCCTTTAATATATATGTGGCACGAACCTCGTCAATAACTTTCATAAAAAAATCTTAAACGTTGTTGTTAAGGATCATTTTACATAATTATAAAGTTGATTATTATACTGCGTAATATAAACCTCGTTGTTTTTTAGAAACTATTTATAAGTTGAAATGTGAATATATATATCACCTTTATTAATTTTAGAATGAAATTGAAAGTCAAAATTTAGTTTTATTTTTAAAGGAATAAATCAATACAATTAGACAACCTAAAATATAAAAGAATTCATACATTAGTGAAATAACCGTAGATTTTAGATTACTTAACATAAATCTACGAGACTATAAATATAGGTACTACTCTGTACTCTTTACATGCAACTGTTTTCTTCCCATTTCATTAAAGTACACCTCACATATATTTAGGTGACGGTTTGAGTTGCAAAAACAACAACATAATGAGTAAATGAAAAAGTGAAAGGTGGAGCATATACCGAAAACAAGCAAGAAAAATGGCAGACATGGGATTCGTGTCCGCAAGGATGAGTCAACCACGTGTTAAAGTCCAAAGGAATTGAAGTAGGACAACAATGCCCTACATACATCGTAGTACATACGGAGTACATTTTAGTATTCTACATACGAGTACATCGTACTATCGTAGTAGTAGTACTAGTTAGGCTTAGGGCTGGTCAAATGGCCGGGTCGGCCCGTTCTACATATGAGTACATCGTAGTAGTACTAGCTAAGGCTGGTCAAAAGACCGGGTTGACTCGGCCATTGTATCATCATTTGTACCTGGCCCGGCCCTATCCGTCTAATCCTCGGGCTGGATCTGAATCCCCATCCTTGGCACGACCCTCGTCCAGCCTGCCATAGGCCTGTCCGAAGCCTGCCCCGAGTCTTCTTTTTCCCGGCCCGCCCTACCTGCCCCCGCCTAGGGTCGGTTCCGGCCTCCGGGTCCCCCAATGAACTAGCTAGGCTCGGCCCAACCTAGTACTAGGAAACAACTATGAGAAATTAGTAGCTTAAAATTTGGGTCCAATCAAGTCACTGAAAACCTAAGATAAATAATTTAATTATATTACTAGTATAACTCAAAAAATTATACTCCTAGCTTAAAATTGATGTGACGTAAGCTTAACATTGGACTTGCTCTTCGAGCTTATTACTGATATTGTCCGTAAGAAATTTGTGATGTTAGACCATCCCCAAGCAAGGTCAATTGGTAGGTCATGACCTTGTTTGATCATGCTAATGATGTAATTAAACAAAGATAATTGGTGACCTTCTTTGCTAATTTGTGACCTTTCTACATAAAAAGGTCAATTTGTGACCATGGTAGAACAAAATTGACCTCCTTAGTGACCTACTAGGTGTACAATTTTTATTGGTTGAACAATAAAAAAAAGTACTCCCTCCGTCCCGGTCAATTGTTGTCATTTTATTTTGGCACAAAGAGCAAATAAATAGTAGGGGACCATGAAAAGTTATACTTAGTGAATGATAAGTAGACAATAGTACCATTAGGGGGTTAAGTTACTCATAGAAAACATTCCTAATATAGAAAGGACAACAATTGACTGAGATACCCTAAAAATGAATATGACAGCAATTGATCGGGACGGAAGGAGTATATAATGTGGATTGTGAAGTGGAAAATGATTGGATTGATGAACTAGATCGTGACTTTTTGTTTGAAAGGGTGAAAGTAGGTCAAGATTAATAAAGTGAGATTAAAAATAAAACCGGATCACGACCTAATTAGCCCCATTTCTCTTCGAAGGCCTTAGTGAGACAATGATGCGTCAACCCACGTCGACTTAATAATGGACCCACTTGTTAAATACTACTCCGTATGTCAGTCTACTTCACTTCCCCACTCTCTGTATTCTCGTGCTACGTAAGCTTCCTTCATTGGACCACATGCCTTCCTCACTTATTAGGGCCCCACTTACATTTTCCCAGCACAAATTCTTATTTCAACATACACAAATTCTTGTTTGTGACGGGCAGTATCCGTCACAAGCTTGCGACGGGTACCACTTCCCCTTAGAAATGACTCATTTAAGGGAAAAGGGGAAGCACATGGGGGGTGCCCCACATGTTCCCTCTACCCATTTTGTTAGAGGAAAAACCCGTCGCAAGGTCCAACCCGTCACAAGGGAAACCTACTGTTCAACATATTGTCGTTGATAAGGACATTATCCGTTACAAGCTGAAAACGGATAATATCCCTCTTAAATATGCAAGTGGGAGGGTAAATGGATCCCCGACTTGCCCTCTCACTTGCATATTGTGATAGGCCACTATCTCTTTTCAGTTTGTGACGGATAGTGTCCGTCTTCAGTGAAACCAGTTGTTCTTATTTAACACATGCACAAGCACCGACGCATGTACTATCCATTTTAAATTTAAGACGGGTTAAATATATATACCAAATCACCTCACTTAATGTCTACAAAATACAAAAAGCTTTTTCTTTATTATTACCGCGTAGTAATATTTGACCCATCTTAACCTCAGACTATTAACATTGTCTTGAATAAGACTTAATGTATTTGCAAACTTGCCATAGTATATGAAACATAATTGGTTAGGGTAACAGAATCGGTTTCACTCGTTAAGCTATCGAATCAAGCTTGCATGGGTTGAGCTTTGACTGAGGTTTGTCTGAGCCGACTCAAACTATTCGTAAACTATTTCATCTTATTATCACTATAGGCTCTAGACTAGTGATTAATATGGAAGTACATATATTAATACTTTCGAGGTTTGAAAACCATCTATTTCTATAAGACGTTCTTGTAAGTTGTAACTATTTTAATAATGAGAAATTACTGAATATCGAATAATATTGTAGATGTTGGCTAGTTTAATACTCTCTCTGTCCCAATTATTTGTTTACCTTTGGTTAAAATACTTATTACAAAGAATATAAAAGGCAAACAAATGAAGGAGACGGAAGGAGTACAAAAGAATCCCTCGTATTTTTTTTGTTGAAATCAGTGAATATAACAAATAATTAAATTTACGGTATATTTATATGAGATTTATACATAGTAAGGAGACAAAAATACAATACAAAACGATGTATTTTCACTAACATCTTTTACAATTAATATATATCGTCGTCCAAATCCGATTTAATTACATTTTTGTATGAATTTTTACTTTTCATTACTTATTTTATAATACTTCAAAGATTGATGAAAACTGCACGAAAGTTGTTAGGAAATAAAGAATAGTTTAATGGTATGCTAATTATGTACATGAATCTGATTTAAGAATCTATGATCAGTACTAGGATGTTTTGGATAATAATAAAAATAATTATTAGAGTCAAGATATGTGACCTAACTATCTTCCACTAAATAAAATAAAACGTAAATTCATTGGACATATATTAAATTATAAATATACTCTGTAACATTATAGCTCCTTTAAACTAATGATAAATCAATAATTAGAGTAATTAAGTGTTTCATATGCTCTCAAATGCTCTCAAATCTCATTTTTCTCAACCCTTTTATCATATATATTACTTATGTATTGAAACCATTCAATACAAAGAGTCATAGGGAGATAGTATAATCTAACCTTAGGTTATGTTATTTTGGACTTAATTTTGTAAAATAAACTAAAATAAACTGAATTTATAAAAGCTAAACTGAACTGAATTAAGCTTATAAAAACTAGACTGAATTACAGGGTAAACTTGTAAATAAATAGGTTTATTAATTAAATTAAACTTTCGTAACTTAACTTATACAAGTTGAACTGAATTATACTAAACTTATACTCCGTAGGAGTCGAACTTAATTTAACTTTTAAGAGCTGAGATAAACCGAACTTAACAGAAGTGACCTTAAGTTTAAAGGAACATAACCTTATTCAAAGTCTAACATGTCTAAAAATTCGTACTAAAAAGCTTTATAGAACTTCAAGTTTTGTAAATTATAACTTAAAATGTTTAGTGAACTTCATTACACCAATAATAAAGTTAATCTAAAACTAGTTTACATTAAACGACACTAAATTATCATAAAATTAGTCATTGAAAAAATATTCATCATATCATTCTCATAAACTAGATTATTAGTAAAAGTAAATTAAAAAGAACTAAAAGTTGTAACAAAAATTCTCATTTGTAACGGTCACTATCCATCAGGTTGGCTCCCTCTCACAAGCTTGCAAGTGGGAGAGCAGATGTGAAACCAATAATTTCCCACTTATAAACTTTTGAGAGAAATCCGACCCGTTACAAGCTTGTGACAGATAGATCCGTCACAAGTAAGACTAACTGGAGTTTTAAATGAAGCCACGTATGTTCAACGGGAGCACCAATCAACATTTGGAGCCAAATTATAACCACGAGTAAAAATCCTAGTAGAGTTACCCTAACACTTTGCAAAATTTCCACCCCATATTCCACATTACAAAACCACGTGTCATCCATTCTCCTAAAAAGCAAACACAAACATTTTCAAAATTTTCAAAATTTTGAAAATTGAAACTAAAACCACCAACATATAGTTATTAGTTAGGCACTTAGGCACAATTTGAAACTAAAGCCACAAACATAGTTAGGCAAAAAAAATGTTCCCACCCTCAAAATTGAAAGATTTATAATTTGAAATTGAATTATTTTGTGTCCCATGAGCCACAAAGGAATACAATTAGGAGGGATAAAGAGATTCCAATCCGATTTCTAATGCTTATTATACCTCCCCTTTAACCCTAAACCACGACAACTTTAATTGGTTTAATTTTTATTGAAAGGTTAAGGGGCTAAATAATATAAAAACTTGTTTCGGAGTATTATTATGTTTCAGATCAACACAATAACAGAATACATAATCTTAAAAAAAATGATTATATATATATACTTTACTAGTTTAGTGAATTAGAGGTGAAATCAGCTCTACCAGACGATCTAAAAATATGGCACTACTCTCACATTATAGTTGGTCTCTCTTAAGTTAAAATAAGGAAAATTATACTCTATTTATATAGTCAGTCTATGTTAATCTCAATTATCTATTGAACTCGTTTTTAATTTGGAAAGCGATATACATAGATTTCGTAAATGGGTCGATTGGGTTGAAACTCGTGTTTACGAGATTCAAGTTTAAATCGGGTCGGGTCATTTTTTGATATACTACCATTAAGCTACTCATTTAGAATAATGGTCAGTGTAAAACTAAAAACATTTGAATCATATCAGCGCTGGTCAAGTATGCGAGTTGGGGGTGTGGCCGAAAGCCTGGAGTAGGCTTGAGGGGGACCCAAAATCAGACCGAGATAGGGGACAAGGGTGGGTCAGGCAAAAGGTGACCTAAAGGGTGTTGACATGGGGCTCCGGAACTGACCCGATATTGTGGACGGTATGGATCGGGCTGATCTGCACTTTTGACCACTCTTAGATCATATCATATGAGACGAGTCACATTGACCAATATTGTCATTGTAACACAAGTTCGGATATCAAATTCGATACAAATCGAGTCATTCAGGTCAAGTTATTCTCACCAACTCAAAATAATCCGTCTTAAACAACAATTTTCCAATCCATTTCTACTTCTCCAACAAATTTGATATATTTCCACTTAAGGAGCAAGTCATTAACTCATTAACTCATTAACTCATCAAGTTAAGTAGTGACCAAATGTAGCACACAAAAGAGAGCGTGTCATACAAGTAACTGGTCCCCTTTCTGTTGTTGTTGTTTAATTTTAATTGGTCCACGCTTTCCCCATCGTTTTCACCAGGATTACCCCGCCCCTTCACACGTGTTTTCTTTCTCTCTCTTCTCACCTCTTTTATCCAACGGCCCACATTCTTTCTCTCTCTTCCACGTAACCCTACTTACCTTCCGGTCACCCCCGGTCACCTCGGTCACCCTACCCGTCTTCACTCATATACTCCCACGTAAAAATAATACTATCAAACCCCATTTCTTCATGGCGGTACCCTCTTATACGGAATAACAATAATAATCAATAATTAATTTAATATTAATTAATTAATTAATTAATTGCATGGCGGAAATATGCTGTGGAGTTGTAAGTGAAGAAGCGGACTCTTTAGGTATCGAAACGACGTCGTCTCGTGCTGCGAGACGACGTCGTATGGAAATACGTAGGTTTAAATTTGTCGCAGGAGTTTCCGCCACGTCTACTGCTACTTCTGATTCAACCGAAAGCGTTACGACAACGGCCGAAACGAAACGACCGAGGATAGATACTAATACCTCTACTGCGACGTCGTTTAATAATAATAACGATATCGAAACTGATGTTAATGATAATGAAACTACGTTGAAAGGTGGTGTTGCGAAGACGATTGATATTAACGTTAAAATGTTCGATATTGTTCCGAAATTCGGTGTCGCTTCGGTTTGTGGAAGGCGACGCGATATGGAGGATGCTGTTGCGGTGCATACGTCTTTTAATTCCGAGTTGCATTATTTCGGTGTTTACGATGGTCATGGTTGTTCTCATGTAGGTTATATTCCAGTCATTTATTTCATTTTCATACGATTTGTTCAAAATTAATAATGTTAGTCATTTTATTTTTGTACGTTTGTTTAAAATAAAACAGTTGAAAATAAAATGACTGTAACGTAATTATTCAATCGAAATTAGCTCATTTATTCCTAATTAGTTAAACTGTTTAAAAATAAACTAGTTACGATGTTTAAACAGTTTAACTAATTAGGAATAAAGGAGCTAGTTTCGACTGAATAATTATGTTACAGTCATTTTATTCTTTTATTTTTTATACGTTTGTTTAAAACTTAATAGTTTAGCTAATTTCGATTGAATAATAATGTTAACAGTTATTTTATTTTCATACGTTTGTTTAAAAACAAACAGTTTAACTAACTAAGAATAAAGGAGCTAATTCCGATTGAATAATCGTGTTACAGGTTGCGACGAAGTGTAAAGAGAGGCTACACGAGCTAGTAAAGGAGGAATTGTTCGAGAAAGCGGTAGCGGTGACGGAATGGAAGTCGATAATGGAGAAAAGCTTCGGAAAAATGGACAAAGAAGTTGTAGCTTCAAATGAAGGTGTTGTAGGAAACTGTCGATGTGAATTACAAACGCCGGAATGCGACGCTGTTGGATCTACGGCTGTTGTTGCTGTTGTTACGCCTAACAAAATTGTCGTTGCGAATTGCGGTGATTCTCGTGCTGTTCTTTGTCGAAATGGCAAAGCCGTTGCGCTTTCGTCAGATCACAAGGTTTGCCACGTATAAAACCGTCTTATACAAGAATAACTTGATTTTGGCGAGAATAATATTTGTGTTTTGTTGTTGATTTTAATTTTGTGTAATTAATGTAGCCGGACCGGCCGGATGAGCTGAACCGGATCGAGGAGGCCGGTGGTCGGGTTATATATTGGGACGGTCCGCGTGTGCTTGGAGTATTAGCTATGTCAAGAGCTATTGGTGAGACCGCGGTTAAATCTCAATATTATTGCATGCATATTAACAGTATTTATTATATTTAAATTATCGTCGAATTTGGTGATTTGAAGCCTTCGATTTAAAATAGTGTCTAATGAATTACATTATGATCGTTAATTTTGGAGATTAGGAGCCTTCAGTTTACAATAGAGCGTCTAATGAATTACATTATGATCGTTAATTTTGGAAATTTGAAGCCTTCGATTTACAATGGAGTAAAGAATGTCCAATTAATTACACTATGAATGTTAAATTTGGTGATTAGAAGCCTTCGATTTACAATGGAGTAAAGAATGTCCAATTAAATTACATTCTAATCTTCAATTTTGGAGATTTTAAGTCGTCAATTACAATGGAGTAGGGAATGTCCAATTAACTTCATTATGATCGTCAATTTTGGAGATTTGAAGCCTTCGATTTACAAAGAAGTAGGGAATGTCCAAGAATCAATAATACTATACGATCTTTGTAGTTAAAATTTCCGATTTTATTTTTGCTAATTAGTGATTTCAAGGTATTATAAGTTCGTTTCCTAACTTTATGTCCCGATTTCGCCACTGTTTACAGGCGATAATTATCTAAAGCCATACGTAAGTTGCGAGCCAGAGGTGACAATCACAGACCGAACAGCAGACGACGACTGTCTAATCCTAGCAAGTGACGGTCTATGGGACGTGGTGTCAAATGACACTGCATGCGGTGTAGCGAGAATGTGTTTACGTGGAAAAGTGTCATCGTCGCCACCAGATCCGCCTCTATCAGAGGATATCGGTGGCGACACCGCTTCCGGTTGTATAACAACCGGGGAAGAGGTGGCGGACAAGGCATGCGCTGATGCATCAATGTTACTGACGAAATTAGCCTTAGCAAGGCACAGTGCTGACAATGTCAGTGTTGTTGTCATTAATCTCAGGAAGGACACGTAGAGAAAAAAAACGGAGGGGTAAAATGGGGATTTAACAAAAATATGTTTTCCTCTTTTGAGTAGTGTAACGTTACAAACGACGTCGTACTAGAAGGCTAGAAGGCTTAGGTAGCATCAAAAATCAATAACAAAATATTAAAATTGTAAGAAAAAGTTGTGGAATTGGTGATTTTTTCCTTTATTTCATCCTTGAGGTATTTGGTTCTTATTTTCTTGGTTTGGATTTAAAGTTGGTAGATTAGGTATAAATTGTGCAAATTATGTACTCGGTTAGTAAGTGTCGGTTTGAGAATCGGTATGTTAGGTTCGAGGGAGAGGGAAATGTAGTCGAAAGAGGTTACCAAAAATATGGATAATCTCGAATTGTTTGTAAAAATAAAAACTTGAGTGAACTAATTGAATTAACTAATGGATGCAAAAAACTATGGGTAAGTTGGAATTTGTTTTTTTTTTTAATTATCTAATTTTCTCCTTTATGTAAGGAAAAAATTGTCTATTGTGTGGAATAACTTGGGAATCAATAATTTTGAAATATATTATATTATAAATTTAAAAAATTGGAGCTATACTTCTTTATGTTACATTCAACGGAGGTGCAACAGAATGAGGCGATAAACCTAAAATATTAAAAAAAAAAATTAATTAATTAGGGAGTGAGCAAATTACTATTAGAAGAAATTGACAAATTTTGGAACGAGGTTAACATAAAATATTAATAGCAAAAAATGGGAAGTGAACAAATTATTAATGGAAGAAATTGTCGATTTTTGTATACTGCGATGAAATTAAATACTTTACTATGAAATTATTAAATTAATAATCGAGGCCAATAAAAGGTGATGAATATCTTTGCGAATGAATACTTCTTTATGTTATGTTCGAGAGAGATGCAGTGGAATGAGGTTAACCTAAACTATAATATGGTTAACCTAAAATAGAGTATAAATTAGATGTAGCACAACTGGTTATCTAATTTCAAAGTTTTATAATAAAGTTTTCAGTTTTGTTTCAAAAATTATGAGTTCTATTATAAAGTTTTTGAACTCGTTTACTTAAAAAAATTTAGCTAAAAATGCAATATTGCTCAAAAAAATTACATATAAATTTTGTTCATTTTTAGTTCTGGCGTCAAAAATTAAAATATTACTTATAATAAACTTTAAAATCTGAGGATAAAATACATGTAAACTCAATTACTAAAAGAGATATGATGTAGCATGTTCCTTTTAAGACTATGAAAAAGTTAGAATTTGTATTTATATTTGTTTAATTTTGTTTAGATAATCTCATATTTTCCTAGGATCTTTGTAAGGAAATAATTGTCGATTGTGTGGTGTTTAATTTGTTCACAATTGAATACTTCTGAAATTATATTATAAATTACGAAGTACATAAATGGAGCTAATATAAGCGGGTGTATTAGGTATCTGGTATGGACTTATCATCAAGAATGAGATTTTGTATGGAATTAGAAATATCATCCATGGCTATGAGATTTCAATAAGTCTTACTTGTGACGTGGCGACCGTCACAAATTTACGACAGATCAAATCCCCCTCACAAAGAGCAAATGAGGGGTGTAAATGTGATGCAAATAGAGCCCCTTTAAAAAGCCATTAATCAAGGGTGGAAAAAGTGAAGATCCCTTCCAAGCAACAGATACTTATTCAAGAGTTCAAGGGAAGGCGGGAAGCAGTTCCCTCTTCTTCTCCTTTGCATGAAGAACATATTAAGAGTTTATAATTTCGACACAAGAGTGCATCCATGGTCAAAGAGGGCGTTATTTTCCAAATCGATAAGAAGATATGCCTATCGTCGGACTTCTCTCTAGTTAGCAAACCCTAAATGGTTCAATTTCAGTTTGTCGTTGTCTGAGCGAAATTGAGCAAGAATTGTAACCGTAAACTGTATTATTCCCATAGCCCAGGCCGGCTAACTCGAGCGGGTGTTAATTTGAGGAAAAGAAATCCTGTTTATATCGATTGTTCATATTTTCTTTGCAGGTACACGAAGAATGTTGTAGTGATTACAACGAGTAAAAGAAAGGAAGCTCACGGGATCCAGTTTGATAACCATTATCATCCACAATTCAAGAAATTTCGTCTTTCGGTTTCGATTAAGTGCAATAATAATTTTAGTTCGTTTAGTTGGCTCTCTAATAGTGCAAGGGACTGTACTGACTCTAGTATAGTAGTATCCCATGTTTTTATTGTAACTGATTTTATTTCAATTACAGTTGATCGTTGTCAGAAGAAAAAAAATAAGGACATACGAAGTATACAAATGTTTTGTGTGGGTGTGTAAAATAACAAGGTGCATTGTACTATGATTGCCAACAATAATATTAGGACACTTTTTTTTTCATGACGGTAATAAGGTGCAATATACGGTTAGTTCTTATTTTTTGTGTTTGCGGAATAATAAGATGCATTATATGGCTAGTTTATTTGTACAATATTTTGATATAATAGTTGGTTTTGTAAGTAGTTTGAAATAAACAGCTACTCTGGTAAAACCCTAATTAAGTTAGAACAACCCCTTACTAATAAATGTTAAGTGCTCATAAGTAATTAATAGCTAGTTTCACTCTATTTAGATTTCAGAAAAAATACAAAAGAGTGAAAACAATCATTCTAGCTTAAAATTAAGGTTCTCTATTTTTATAAGGTAAGAAAACATTCCATATTTTATATTTACATTATGGTTCTCGAGTATGTAGACGAAAATAAATCATACTCTCCCCTCCATAGTCAATCTTTACAATTTCATCCAAAAATGTCATACTCTCATATATAGATAAGACATAAGTATTTCGATTGGATGTATTTACATAAATCTTCAACTCTCCAACCCATAAGGTTGTACCGTGTCACCTTTATAACAACATTAATAATACACAAATTCTTATTTAGGACGGAGATATCCGTCTTAAGCTTAAGACGGATATCATATTCTCTCACAAAATACCCATCAAGGGTGAGTGGAGAGCACATGGGGGGTGCCCACCTTGTCCCCTCTACCCATTTCCTCTCACAAAATACCCGTTGCAAGATTCGACCCGTCTTAAGCAAGACCTATTGTAATAATATTCTACATAAGAAGATAAGAAGATTAAAGCGATATATAATTGCTCAAATAATTCCCATAAAACACAACTATAACAATAAGTCTTGATTGTGACGGGGCGATCCGTTGCGAGCTTGCGACGAGTCAAATCCCCCTCGCAAAGAGCAAGTGGCAAGGCAAGTGGGGGCTTCATTTGCACCCCACTTGCCCCCTACTTGCTCTTTGTGAGGGGAATTTGACCCGTAGTTCGTCACAAATGAGAATTTGTGTAACTATAATTACAATTACTATGTCAAATCAAAAATCTAAAAGGGGCCATAACAAACTTAAAATGTCCCTTCACATAGTTGGTCGTCCAATTATCCATAGTTGGAAATATGTAAGCTTTGATATTATCACAAATTTGCTTTATCAAGCTTCTCTAATTAATATAGACACCTCATCAACCCGGTTTAATCAACATAAAATTCATGAGTATATAATCAAACACAAATTCTTATTTTAGACAACTTTTTTCGTTTTATATAAGAAACAAGTTAAGCCTATAGATAAGATGATTGAAACAGAATGCCTAAAAAAAAAGGAATTACTTTTTCACATACGAACTTTACTCTTTCACATACCCTTTTTCACAAAGTTTCCATGACATACCCTTTCCTTAAAACACAATCTCTCTTCTTTCTTATACATACATCATTCATAGAATCAAATCTAATAAACATAAACTATGTTAATTAAAGTTTAAATTAATAATAATAGTAATTTAATTTTCTTATTTTCATTTTCATATTATTATTATTTGTTATTGTTATTAATAGTTTGTAGTGGTAATAATAATAACAATAACAATAATAAGGAAATAATAATATTAATTCCAATAATAATATGGTATGGTGGTGGTAGCCGGTGATGGGCTGGGGTGGGGAAGGAAAGGTGGGGTATGGGTCGTCGGATGTGGGTCGGAGCAGAGGGAGTGTGGGAGGGTGGTTGGTGTTGGTCAACGAAGAGAGTGCAGGTGAGGGAGGAGGAATGTGGTCGAGTTTCGGTTATGTTACTGTTATTGGTATCAAATCAAAGGATTAAATCGTCATGCGGTGTTTTGTCTCTGATTTATTTTTCAAGGTTTTGGCGGTTTTTAGATGTTTGTTTCTTTCATTTGACGAGATAGGGTTTGAGAAGTTGATTTAGTCGAAACAGGTATTGCCTGGTTCAAATCGGTAGTTTTATTCCGTTCATCAGCATTGCTAATTTTTTATCTTCTCGTTGATTTAGATGATGATGAAAGTTCAACCATAGATTAAATGATTGTACGTTTATATGTTAAATGCTATGGCGCAATATTCGCTTAGTTTTGTTTCTTAGGGTTTACTACTTTTGGCAGAAGAGATTGGCCATTGGGTCTAAGTTAAATAATGGTGATTTGGTTTATTTTCATCTTTTAGTGTAATATTGTCTTCATGTATATCGATTTTGACGTTGTAGAATTTGATTGATTGCAGTACTCCTATTGGTATCAAATGCAAGGATGGAATCGTTGTGGGATTTGACAAAGGGCGAACACCGTTGATTAGTGACTGATTGCAGTTCTGCCTGGGATTTGATAACGGCCACTGCCAGTGGTACGATGATCCGTTAGTTGCATTAATTGTCTAGCTTTTTTCATTTTTATCAATTTTTTTTACCGCCTTTGAATTGTTAACTGGTTAATTGTTCTCTTCTTAGCTCCTACTTCAGAACTAGGTTGATTAGTGATTCAACTTGGTAAATATTACACCTTTTCCTTACTTTCTTATGTTTCTGTGGTCGTTTCTATCAATCTTAAGTTGTCTCACCCAGTAATATGTGCAAATGGTTTCCTTGCATGACGTTTAGCACGTATCCTACATGTTTATGAGGCTTCTCTGCTTGGAAAACTATAGTATATAGCATTTTGATTCCAAATTGGCAGGTTAATAGGCGTTTAAAGTTGTAAAACTTCATCGATGGACTATCTGACAATACTTTAGGATATAATAATGAAAACTCAGTAATGTTCTACCCCTGGCCTAATTAGTTTGTACTTTACTCCTAACTCCTAAATTTTCTAATTGTGTTATGTAATAGTATTGTTTTTAATGTGTTTGTTTTGTCAACTAGCGACGACTCAGCGTTAAAGAGGTAAGAAGCACTGCTTCATCTTTCTGCCAGTATATATGGTGTTGTGCATGGGCCAGTTGTTAGTAGATTGTTTTTATGAACCTGATGTTCAAGAGGCATATTGACTCGCTAAAGTAATTATTGTTGGTGTTCAAATGAAGATGATCGTCAGGCTATAGGTGGGACGTTTAGCTAATTTATATGCGTGTTATAGCTAGCCTTGTTAGTTTGTGTCATCTGGCTGTGATTATTAGTATTATAGAGTGAGTTGAGCCTAATTTATATGATGTACTATGACTGTTATTATTAGTATTTTAGAGTGATAGTCTTGTGAACTGTGTGATTAAGTTTACTAATAATAACAGTCATATTTTAAAACTTCAGGAAATAAAGTTTCAATTCTCTGTTCCAGTTTACTGTCGAGCTGATCTTCTGGCGACTCCGTCAGACACCAGCTGAAAATAAGATCCATTTACTTGGGTTAAGAACATGATGATTTATATAAAGTGCCGATGCCTTAAAGACATGTCATTTAAAAGTATGGCATTTCTATTGGACTTAGGCAGTAGTGTATCGATATCTGAATCAATTTGCCTTGGCATTTCTGATGGGCTGGGTTACCAGATTCGCTCTGGTATCCTACGATTTGCGAATTGTACAGAACAAATTTAATCCCTACGCCCATGTGCTAACTGAATATACAAATATTACACGTTCTTATAAGATTTCAGCCGCACTAAAGATTGAAATCTTAGTGTGAATCTTAGTATGACTGAAATCTTACCAGAATTTGTTGGTTTTGTTTAAAATTGTTATATTTTGTGCCTCTCTTTGATTCATTCATAAAATTTAGTATATAAATGTACTGATTACAGTTGATCTATAGGGGGTTGAAAGACTTTGAACCTAAGGGGTAGAAGAGGATGGGTACTGACTCCACGCTGGCTTCAGTTGTTGTGGCTTGTGTTTCTTGTTCCCTAATTGAGGGTTAGGTCGTCATTTGCGGGATAAGTTGGTGTTTTTGAATTAGTCGCCATGTTGTATCATGGTTTGCAGGGAAGGCTGTTGAAGGTCATGACTTTGAGGATCGAGATAATGATGATGATGCAGAGAAAGATGATGATGATGATAAAGACAGTGATGATGATAACAACGACATCGTCGATTGGGAGGAACCCAAGAGAGCAACACAAAATACTGTAACATGCAGACTGCAAGTAATATTTTTGACCATTCCTCTTTCCTTTAGACCCCATACTGACTGAAAACACGCCAAATATCTTTAAAAATCAGATGGCAAGTAATATTTACAGCCATTCATGTGTATTTTTGAGCACATACTAGCTTAAAACTTGTAATGGTGCTATATACCGTGGTTTTTATTTCTTGAGCCGATTAATTCTGGTTATAATGTAATTTAGTTGCTTAGTTGTTCATTCTGATTTCTTTGATCATGCAGGAAAGCGCAAGGTGAGGTTAATGTCTTTAGTGTGCTTATTATATAATACAAAAGTGGGTTGTTCTAACTCTAAAAGTGTAGCAGTGATTCAGTAGCTAAGTTATTTTCTTTTGAGTAAAACAGTCCAAATAAAGTGTCAAAAAATGAAGGTTGGAAGATTTACCTTGCCTAACGAGAGTCGTCTAAACAAGTACATTAAAAAAGGTCCCTATGAGTTATCTCTGCAAAGCGGTATACCAATTTTGAGATTTAGGAATCATTTACTTCTTCCTCATAAATAGGTCTCACATTATATTTTGTTTAGACCATTTCATCTACTCTCTAATTACTGTTGATTCTTGCTTACCTGTTGTTTTTCTCCGGCTTTTTTGAAAACTCAGTTTGTATACGGGAGGTAATTTTATGCTTATCCTGTGTGCTGGTTTCGTTGTACAGATATCATGTTAAGGATTTACCGTTAAATTGCTGGGTGCTATCGTGTGAAGGATTTACCGTTGAATTGCTCGGTGCTGAGAAGGCGAGCGTGGATATTGACATTTAATATCTACGTACCTGGTTGCACAAGGATGGTTATTGCTTATCGTATATCAATTGAAGGAACAGGTTTCTGTTCAGTCTTTCTTTCTCCTTTTCATTCTATTATCCATGAAATTCTAAGCTGTGAGTCTTGATTTCAACGCACTTTGGTTATTTATTTCTCTATTTTAGATGGATTACACTGCACAGTTTACGAGTTAGATTTATTGAAACAACTATTTTGTGATCATCGGCGTTAAAGAAGTTACGAATAATGCATATTGTGGGGCCATGGTTTATAACTTAATATTGTTCCGATTCCAAAGGCGAGGGTAAAAATGTGATAAAGCGACGATACTTTATTTACTGTTCTTTTGTGATAGTATATTAAGACATTGTAATAAGTATAGTACAAAAGAACATTGTGTGATGGAATCATAAAAAAATTGACCTGCAACATTATGTATCAATTTTTATTAAGATAAGACCATGGAGTATGAACTGGAGGAGTATGCCAACACCCAAAATAAAAATCCTTAATAGTCTTATTCGAATAGACCATTGTGGTGTAAGCGAAATTTTGTCTGTAGATGTTTTTTTTTTATTTTTTTTAATATCTAAGCTTGACTCTATATAATTCTTAAAAAGGTCAGATTCTGCTTCACTGTAGCCGCCACTTTTTGTTCTGGAGTTCGTCGCCACTATCAGATCATTGTTTCAAGCATTTATTTGTTTCCGGCGAGCTGCAGTTCGCAAAAGGTCAAAGGGTGGGATTGATGCCTAGGAATCTGCGATTTTGGGTAGCGCGTGTCATTTTTGCAGTCCTTTTCATTGTTGTCACTGCATTTGATGCGTCGTTCTTCTTTGCCCACATGACAACACCACTCACGTCTTAAGTTAGAGCCTTCAAATGTGTCTTTGTTACATTGGTATCGACAGTAAGGATCCTCGTACATTCTGTCTCTTATATTCTTTCTTCCAATTGGACCTTCTTTCGATGTGATTCAAATATGATGTCTTGTATACTTTGATCTTGAATTGATTCAGATTTCTTTTTTATTGTGTGAAATAAATCTGTTTAAATTTGCAGCAGAATGGAGTCCTACATTTTCCGTAGCTTGCAACTTAAAAAGTCGTATGATATTGAACCATATTATGAACTTGTCATCTCTTTTGACAGGAAAACAAGAAGAAAAAAATGAAGGGGAAGCTTGACAATGATTATTAAAAATCTGTAAAGCATTTCGTTATTAGGCTATTTAGTAAACTAAATAATGTACATGTAATAAGAGTTACTTTACTCATATTACAAAATCGTTATATACATGTAATTGGAATAAAAGTTTAGGAGCTATTTGCTTTACCTATTATATGAAGATTGAAGAGTGTGCATGCATTTTGATTGTTGTAAGAATTGAAGTCTATTTGTGCAATTCACGGCATGTGTTATTTCTAGAGTTCAATCATAATGTGTAGAATAAGTGAATTATTTGAGGTACCAGTTGTTAGGTGGAATTTAAGAACAATAATATGTAAATCAACTATATAAAAAATGCTGAACGGACTACATGAGTACATATGAAATTGGGGATTTTTAGTATTAAGGATCTATTTGAGTTATCACAAATCCTCATTTAAGATGATCATTTTTCCTTTCATCTTAAATTTAAGTTTAGGAAAAATTGTCGCCATTTAGTAATTAAAAAGGACCGACAACAAAATATTACAGTTTAGAAAATGTACTGTAAACTTTTTATCAGAAAAATGGGTACATTTTTATTGTAAAGGGTGAATTTTCTTAGTCTTAACCTTAAAACGAAATGGTTACACTTATCACAAATTTAGTACACAAGTTATATGAATGATGTCTAAACATGAACTAGATTCATATTAACCCAAAATTACATGACATGGTTTTTTCACATCCAAGTATTTAACGACATGCATATTTATGTTTTTGAGGTGAAAAAATATTTAGTGTTAAGAAAGAACGACAACGATGTTGTTGCTAATGCTGATGAAGAGGTTGAGGATTAAGAGAAGGAGGAGGAGGAGTAAGAATTGGAGGAGAATAGGGAAGAGTAGAAATAAGAGGAAAAAAAATGGATTCTAAAGGAAGGAAATAGAAGGAGAATGTAGAGTGGGAAAGGAGGGGAAGAAGAATGCAGAGGAGAAGGTGTAAGGGTACGAGGACGGGAAGGAGAAGGAGAAGAGAGATGAGGGATGACGATGGTAGATAAGGAAAGGGGAAGGAGGAAGGTTACAAGGAGAAGAGTTATGAGGACAAGGAGAACAAGAGGAAGGGGAAAATGAAGAGGAAAGTGAGGGAAAGGAGGAGTAGAAGGAGAAGGAGGATAATGAAGTTGCCAAAGGTGAGAATAAAGGGAGGGAAATATTAATATTAAAATTCACAGATTCCTGTGAATAAGAATAAGAAAAGATAAGGAAGGAGTAGGAGGAGTAGACCTGGCAAAAACAACCCGACCCGATTGACCCGATTGACCCGACCCGAATGACCCGACCCGTGACCCAAAATTAACCCGAACTACAACACCCGAATTTGACCCGAAACCCGATTGGACCCGACCCGACCCAAATATGACCCGATCTTTCTTGACCCGTAACTGACCCGACCCGAAAATAACCCGATTCAAAATCACTCAACCCGAAAATGACCCGACAAAATATAGCTTTAATTGAACCAAAAAGACTTAAAATGGCCCTTTGTATCTTATTCTTTGACCCGAAAATGACCCGACCCGAGATAACCCAACCCGGTTGACCCGAAACAGACCCGACAACAAACCCGAAACAAACCCGAAACCCGAAACCCGAAATAACCCGACGCGACCCGAATTAACCCGACATCAACGAGAGACCCGATCTGACCCGACCCGAACTGGCCCGACCCGAACCCGATCCGGTTGACCCGTTTGCCAGGTCTA